>LR750272.1:254489-356572 GCA_902729485.2 Mus minutoides
ACATTTGGTTAATTGTCCTTTGTCTGAAAAATGAGGCACATTTTCCTAGTTGTTCATAAGTTGAGTAGCTTTGGCTAGCTTCCTGAACCTTGTAATTTTTTTTCCTGTGAAGATCTAATATTCTATTATTTTTCTCTGTAGAGTGTAGTTGCTTCTATTTTAGTAAGGAATTAGCATTGCAGACTCAGTTTAAAGTTTTGTTTTAGAATATTCAGTTCAGAAAACCATTGTAATTGTTATCTTGAGTTGGACTGCCTTGGTGATCCCCCAGAAATGGTACTGAGTGATACGTGAATGTACAAATCATACAAATTGCATACATATGTATTACACATATTTCACATCATACATATTTTATACACATCCCACACACACACTCACATACACACATACACACTATATCACATACTACACAGAGCTAATAATACTTGGAGCTGAATAAATGCCTAATATTTAATCTGTAAAAAGGATATTTTGACTTTCTGAATAACTCTCTGTGAAATTTTCTTGTTAATATGACATGTTTTAATACCTTCATTAAAGCAACACAATATACTGCAATTATGGCATCTAATTCTCTTCTTGAGACTTTATTTCTTTTCTGCCATTAAATATTCAAAGTCCAGTTTTTCATTACTACTGATAGTAGAGAGACTGGTCTACCTAGGAGCTCTACCCATCTGTTCCTTACATACATTATTGAACGAGAGGCAACTGGAAGGTAGGTGAACCCTTGCCAGCTGCAAGCAACATTCTCAGGAGCTTTGGTGTGTTCTATAAATTTCTGAGGGTTCGCTGCCAGTTTTTGACAGTAGGGAATTTTAGGCGTGGGATATTTGTGTTAAAAGTTTGCATCGAAATTCACTACCCTTTCATTAGCGTCAGTTTGTAATCTTTTGGATGGAGTTTCCTGATTCCCTGGTTTTTTTTTTTTTTAAACCCTGAAGATTTTTTTATTTTTATTCAGCCTTTCTTTTTTACTTGTTTTTTTTTTTCCAAGAAACAAATAAGCCACTTTACCTGGGGTTGGGACAATGGGGTCCAGAGGAGCACCCTTTGCATGTATTTGCGGAGCCCACAGGAATCAGTTTGACTATTTACAGATTATAACAGTTGGTAGTTGAATGTTTTCTTTTCATTCCCAGTTGGTGCAATATGTTCACAGCTGATGCTAATGGCTGGCCCATTTGATTTCACATATGGTCCACTATTTGGGGCCCTCCAAGGCTTTCTTTTGTAGTTAAGTCTTCTCTAACACTATCATATATTTAGTTTTTCCTTTGTCTGCTGGTCAAATGAAGAAAGGAAAAAAAAATCCCTCTGTACCTTGGCAGCTGTAGAAGAAATCAGCAACTCAGTTGATAAAGATTCAAAGAACTGGGTCAAAATGTCCCAGGAAGAAGATTTTTGTTAAACACTGCAAACAAACAAAGTGCTCCTGTGCATTGCGTGAGGCTGAGAGCACACAGAGTGTTCTCCGCTGTTCCTCTGCCACTTTGGAGCTAGGCTTAAGCAGGCCCTAAGTGGTTTTAGCACGGCTGCATGTCAGAGAGACCATGTTGTCCTATGAGTCCATTTACATTGAAAAACATCGTGCCACAAGTACTTCAGAAAACATTTCCTTTTGGGCAGTTTTCACAATTTAATTTCTCTGCTGCTAAAATTTGCCAAAAGAGACAGACTTGAAAGTGAGCTGGAGTCTCTTTTTCTGAGACTTATTCCGCACAGCATTTTAGACAAGACGAGGAAGAACTACGAAATTAACAATATTGAAAATCCAAATGCAAGCACCCACCAGCAGCCATTATAATGCAAAGCATGGTCAGTGTTTATTCTGACTGTAGACTAACTGATAAAGACACAATCTTATAACAAGATTATTTTCAAGACTATTATATTACCCTGAGAGGGCTAAAATACTCATTCATTCCTAGTCGAAGATTGCAATAGCTCTAATTCCATGCAAAGTGGGCATTGCATGATAATTGAGCGGGCTGGGATGTTAACTGTCCTCCACTTCACCTCTAGATGTTTAACAGCTTATCTTTTCCATCAGCAAACACTAATGCATTTATTTATGCCTTACTGTTGAGATAATTTTGTAATTTATTTATAATAAGGAGGAACAATGTATACAGAAAAATATTTAAATGGTTCCAGGTTTGTATATTAACACCAATTGAAGATGGCAATATTCACTGATGGTACTTTATAGAGGGAGACACTCTTGATATACCTGGGCATAATTGGAAATGCTGAACTATAGGTAATAAACTGAAGACGTGTGGCAGTATAGTCGAATGGATACTGCTTTATTAGTTTTCTGAGATACTTTTAAAATATCTATCTATCTATCTATCTATCTATCTATCTATCATCTATCTATCTATCTATATCTATTTTGTATGTGTCAGTCAGGTTTTCTTTGTGTGTGTGTGTGGGGGGGGTATGTGTGTATTTCATGTCATAGCATGCTTGTAAAGGGACAACTTGTGGTTATTGGTTCTCTGCTTCCACCAGACCTGTCCTTTAGTTTGCCAGGCTGAGTGGTAGGCACCTTGACTTGCCAAGCTTTCTTGCTAGCTTGTTATGCTAGTTTGTATTTGGATCAACTTGTTTCTCAAACCACATACAGAGAGAACAGTCTCTTCCTGCTAATGGCTCCATTTAGGTCTTCCATGTTGGTTGTTGTTAACTGTCAAAAAGTGAAGAGATCTGCTTCATACATCTTCTATGGATTAGCCAGACCTGTTTTTATTACTGCAGTTTGTTGCAGGATATTTGATCACACTGTGATTCCCCAAGATTGTGTTATTTTTTAAAACAAAACAAAACAAAACGAAACAAAACAAAACACTTGTTTCTAGTTGTGGTGTGGCTCAGCCCTAGCTTTCTGTTTATTATAAACAGGATTAAATAAGGTCAACCACAGGTTAAGAGATGGAACAAACAACCAGTTGACAAGGAGTGAACACAGAGGCAAAACGCATACAGAGTAAGAGGGAATCTGGATAGAGACAAACAGGAAGTAGATGAAAGGGACATTGAGTTTGAAGGGTTTTTGGAGACTGCATGGAGAAGGAGACGTTTCTTTTGAGACATTGGCTAAGGAGGAAGGTCAGTTGGGTACTTCCTTTGCCTCTCTGAGCTAGCAGGCTTTCAACCCAGCATCTGCCTCCTGAATCTTCGTTGGTAAAATTGAGCAATTGAGATTTTGTTAAATAAACAACAACTGTTTCCTCAGTATTTCCCATTGGAGTAAGAGCATAATGAGAGAGATACACATGAGAGGATGGGGTAATTAGAGATCGTGTGTTCCGCATCTGTCCTACAGCAGGCATTGTGTTGGCTCTTGTTAAGACCAGGCCATGCTCTGCCATAAGCTAGTCCACATTGTTTAATGCAGTGGTTGTTTAGACTTTTTTGACTAGAGAGGTTCCACTGTAAAGATAACTCTGGACTCCATTTTGAGGATGGCGGATGATTCTGCAGTTCATTCTGAAGAGTAGGAAGAAAGTGAATATGTAGATCCTGAGGGTGAGCTGAGACTGCAGGAACACATTAAAATCATATCAGGAAAACTAGGCCTACTGGACACAGGAGATCAAGGAGGATGTATGATTCTTTCACCTAAACTCCTCAAAGAGGTGAACACCTAGCACTTTGATTGGCTGTGGTCCTGACAGGCTGTTATTTGATCTCTGAGTATGCACATCACAGACTGATGGGCAGAGATCTCATGGCTGTCCCAGGGACTTCAACTTAGCTCTGTCTATGCAACTGACATGGTCTATTCAAACTGCTATCTGCCCATCCTCCTCTCTCGTGTTGACCAGCCAACCCTCCATTTGTCTATTCCTTCATCTGGACCTAGTCTAGCCTTTTCACCTGACCAGCAAGTCTGAACTCTATGACTTTCTCTCGAGCCTCATTGTGAGTCAGACCCACAGTGGCCTGACTAAGCATAACAGCGGTGTTTGGTTTTCTTGACTCTCCCAGAGATACCTGTCACTCATCTTTCCTATACCTCAATCCTCTGAGACTTCTTGAGCTCTTCTATGACCTTTCTGCCTTATATAACCATCCTATATTATACATGTTTATGTGATGTATATGTATATATGTAGATAGATAAATAGGTAAATTGATTTATTTTGTGGCATGCAATGTGTGATTTGATTTGAGTACCAGTATTAGTAAATGACTGAAATAAAATGGGTTCACCTTGACCAGGGATGCTAAGCAAAGTGAAAGTATCCAGAAAAATTTCTGCCATTGAAAGTGTTATACCTAGTGAGTCCTAGTGAGTTTATTGTTATTCAGTAAACTCCAACATTGTAAGAAGACACAAACATGCTAGTGTATACTGATTTAGTATGTGCATCACATCTTTTATCATACAATATGTCTATGGTTCAGATATAATGTTTGTAGACAAGATATTATTTCTCAAGTTTCTAAACTATACTAATTTGATAAAGTTAAACTGAATCTCTAATGAGATTATCCAAGAAAAGAGAATCCTAAAAATGTATTTAAACCTGAACTTGTTACTTATCTTGTTGCTGTGACAAAATACCCGATGAAAACAGTTTGAGTCAGGAAGGGTATAATTTGGCTTACAGTTCTAGGATACAGTCTATCGTGGCGGAGAAGTCATGGCAGCCGGGGCTAGAGGCAGTTCGACACATTGTGCTGGCTGTTAGAAAACAGAGGAGAGGAACACTGATTTCAGTGTACTCTCTTCTTTTTGTTCAGGCTAGGACCCCAGCTATGGAGTGATGCTACCCACAGATCGAATTGATCCTCCCATCTCAATTAGCACAATCTAAACATTCTCTCATATGCTTCCTTCTGTGGTGAGTCTAGATCCTGTCAGCTTGTCAGTGTGAATCTCCACAGAATCCATGTGCGCTTGATCACCAGTATCTTTGATATCTTTGTTCTCTTACTTATCATCTTGTTTCTAACCTCCTGTGATGAAGTAAAATTTCAAATACGGTTAAAGTACTGTATCTTTATTCCTAGCTTGTCTGCAGTTCTTGGCTTATTGTTTGTTGTTTTTTATTAGCATTTGTCCACCACATGAATTGCCTACTTATCCTCAGTAAGTATCACATTGGGTATTTGTTCCACAGTAGGAACTCAATCATCCATTGACTGAATAAATAAACACATAAATGAACAACAAAAACTCAGCCCTATGCCTAATTGATCAACATATTATTTTACAGCAAGTTGATCTTATTTATGCTCAGGGAAGAAATTACAAACAGTAAATTAACAACTTTCACAGTGGGATCACTCAAGTATACTGTAGAACACACTTAACAGTGTAGGCCCATGATAGGATTTATTTCATGGCCAATTGAAATCCTTGTCTAAACTACAAAGGTACCCAATGCCAATGTTTAAGAAACACAATTACAACGGGAATAATTCCCATCTTTGAACTTTACATAAATTTCCTTAGCACCAACTCAACATTTGTTTAAGTAATGTTCTAATAACCTGAACTATAGACATGTTTATAGATGCATCTAACTTTCAGGTTTATGATTTTATTACATTACATAGCACAACAAAAGTATCTGCCTCTTTTCCCTTAAATTCCTTGCTTACAGATACATTACAGTACTCAGGAAGAAGGAGAATGTCAATCAAGATATTGATAAATGCCTACTAAGTTCCAAATTTTGTGTTATATGTCTGGGAAGCAAAAGATGAATAATATTCAGTCATGTTTCATATCTGGGTACTTACTTTCATGCGGGGTCTGGAACACTATGTATTTTGTTTTGCTGGCTCATCTCTGAGCTTACCTTTCTTTTCAAATGCCCATCTCAGAGAGGTCAGAACGGGTCTTTTTACTCACATGTTGAAGTCTTGCTACATTCTATCTTTTATGTTGTTTAGGCTTTTTGATAAATTTATCTTTTTATACTAAACATCTATCTCCCTCAGTAATCAATGAAACACAAAAAGAGATGGGACCATATGGCATGTTTATTATTATATCTCCAACACCTGGGAACATGACTGGCTCACAGTAAGTGCAGTTGATTCATGTGATTTGATATAGGTCCATAACTGAATTCGCAAACACTGGGCCATTGCTCCTAGAAAGAAAGCAGAATTAGCCTTTGATCACATCTTCAGTTAGTACATCACACTGCTTAAACTGTGTTTGTTTGAAGATACCATGTAAGGGTTTTTTAAATAAGAAATTACATTTAATATTTTATTACCTGAGAATTTCATATATGAGTGTAATGAAATCTGATCACATTTACCCACCAATGCCCCTTCCATCTCTTCTAGGATTTCCCTTAATAAGTCTACTTCACAACTTCATATTTAATTCTTTCTTCTTTCTTCTGTATTCGTCTTCCCCTTCTCTTCTCCTTTTCCTCCTCTTATTCCTCATCTCTCTATTTCCCATCCTCCACTTCCTCCTCATCCTCCTACAATAACAGACTAAATCCATTTAGAGCACTCCATATGTGCATGGGTATGGGGCCATTTATACAACCCTAAAATGTTTTTCCCCCTCCACAGAGATCAATTGCCAGTAGATCCTCAGTTAAGAGGTGGTATCTCATGAGCTCCTCTTCTATCTATAAAAGAGTATTGGCTAGTTTGATCTCATGCATATAATCAAACGTGCTGTAATGTCATGAACACAGAAGGCTTATCACGTTGAGACAATACTGTTGCCTAACATTTGTTCTTCCAAATCTCCTCCTTCACATTGGTACCTAGGCCATGATAGTGGGAAGTAAAGATGTTCCATCTAGAAAGGAACCTTCAAAATCACTTGCTTTCAGGACTATGACTAGTTATGAACTTAACTAAATTAACTGCTGACCATTGACAAAAGATGCTTCTGTGACCTAGGTTTACAGTGGTCCAGGCCTTCGAGTATAAACATAAATATTTAGAAAGCAGTTTGACAATGTGAACCTTTATGAAAATAACAATAGTAAGTTCTATTCTGGGACCTTTGAGCTATTCGGCTATGGACCGTGGACCTGGTTTATAACACTAGATTTAAATTCCCCCCTACATATCAGACTTCAAATCTAATCAGAAATGATACAAAAATATTGTTTTCATTAAACATTGGTGGATAAAGAACTAGCATTTTTCTTACTGTATCTAGTGGGACCATACATTTATCTGGTTTCTAGTGTTTAAATCAATGTTTTTCCACTGTTAATTTCTGGAATTGGTTATGTTCCCACAAATGCAAAAATCTAGCTGCTTTCCATCATGCATGAGAAGGCTACTTTAGAAATTTCTGGAGTGGCTTCAAACACAGAGATTCAAATTCCCCCTGACACTTTTTGGATCTAATAAGTTATTGAATAACACGTCGTGGTCAGGAACACTATAAGACATCCTTGAATGCCACTGATATGCATATTTCCCTACAAAGCACATTATAAAGTCCTTGTATTTAGGAACAAGAGACAGAATTTTGGCATTAGATTAGAAAATCATTCTGAACAATGAAATCACTACTATTATTCTGCTAAATGAACTTAGTATTAAATTGACTCTTGATAGCTTATATTTATACCCATGGATCAATGCATTTCTCAAGTGTTATCTGAAAAGTTTCTATTTGCAGTAATTGATGATTAACAGAGATTCACAGCTGACCAAGGTTCAGAGAATAAGAGATGGCAGAATAGTGATTCCTAAATGGAACATCTATACAGTACCTTTTTCTCCTAAGACCCAGGGATTGTCTCAGAGAAATAGGTAGAAAAAGTGAAAGACCCAGAGGCAGTTGATGACTACAAGGTAACAGTGTCTTCTGGCCACAGCAGAACACATAATGATCACAACAGCATGTACAATCCCCATTCAAGTCCAAGCCAGACCAAACCCCAGCATGAACAGATTGAGTTGGACCCCAATCATTTCTCTAGCCACGGGTCTATTGGCAGATGTTAACTGCAAGGAGATAGATAGATAGATAGATAGATAGATAGATAGATAGATAGATAGAGATTAAGACTCACCTCTGGCAAGTCAACATGCTCCATTGGAAAGCCACACATCCAAGAATGTTTGGGCATCACACATTGGTTTTGATGCCTTAAGATTAAAAAGACACTAAGTTGGATGAACAGGGGTGAGAGTGGATGTGAGAAGAGCAGAGAGAGGGATGAACATGAACAAAACATATAAGAAATTCTCACAGAAGTAATTTTTTTTTCTAAAAAGAAATCAACCAACAATACAGAGATTAGGAATTATGGCTTGAATAAGGAATAGCCTTGCTGTCTGACTTAAGATGGAAATTTGTGTGACATTAACTCAAATCTTTTGCTGTCCTGTGAATTTCACACATAGCTATGAAGAGTAGTGAACATTTTTTTTGAGATTGCAAATAAATATTAACAAGTGAATGACTTTGCCAGTATGGAGTCCAAGTACTTAACTTGAACTCTCAACTGCACTTGAACTCTCTATTACTGCAGAGAAGGAATCAAGGAAAAGTTGAAGTTTTCAGCAAGTATTGTTACTCAAAGACAAGGTAAAAAAATTTTAGGAGAATAATAGAAAAAAATGTCCCCCTAAAGGGCATGTCTCAGATCAGAATGAATAAAAGTGACTAAGGTCTTGGTGCAGCTTCAAAGCCTACTGCTTCAACTTGGGGTTGGTCTGATTTGCAAACTTTTAAGAGGCTTCCAGATGACATCCAGGCTGTTGACCTTTGTCACATGGCTTTGTAACAACTTATCAGCATTCTGACTTTGGGCTCTAGACTCATTCTGACTTTGGACTCTAGACTAAGTCATCATGTCCCAGCATTACCTCATCTGTGAAATTATTAAGCCCATAGTAGCTTGCTGGGTGTATTGGAAGAGTAAGTATAGCCATGTGCAGCATGGTCTTCAACTCTCTGTGCCACATAGTATAAACCTCAGGGGGAAGTCACTGGTGGTAGTGATGGAGATGAAATCTGTTCTTTCTCTTTCTGAGAAACAACCACCTAAATAATAACTAAAAATAAATAAATACCCTTGACTTGTCTTTGCTTTCTCTTCTTTTAGTATGTAAGGAAGATACGCTGGCCCCAGAGCTCTAGGAAGTTATGTAAAGGACAGACGTCCAGTATGGTTGATATGTTTACAAGTTTTTGACCCTTTCTTAATTACTTCATTTTTTTCATAGCCTTCATCGCTACCATCCTCTAGTATATAATCACAGTAGGAATAGGAACAACAAATATTTTAGACTAAAATGATAGTGTCTACTCAGTTCTTATGTGGCTACATACCTGAGAAGGTCCTGATCTTGCTGATTTTTTTTCCTCCTTCTCCTAATGTAGTAGATTACTTCATGCATCTTATTTCTTTCAATTGAATTACATATGTCAAACACTATGTGTGTCTTTGCCAGATCTCCTTCTGGGATACAGAAAATATCCACACCCCCCCCCCCCCAATATATAGATTGGTCCAGGCTCGCCCATGCTCTACTGTCCAGTACATTGGTACAGTGGTGATGTGCCAGTCTCAAGCCAAGGTTTCAGCACCCTTGAGTTTCTGTCATCTGCCCTTGTTTGCTCATCAATGCGAAGGCTAGAAGAACCTGAAATCAGTAAGCCTGAGGTCCAGCGGGTACTGCCTTGAATGCAGACCCACCATCGATCCTAACGAGCAAACTTCAGCGTTGCTGCTGCTTTCTCCTACAGCTTAGATTTACTTCCTTGTCCCTCCTTTGCTCTTGCTTCTTTCACAAATTTATTCCTAGAAAAATAGTGCTCTTCACTCTATAATGCCAAGCTCAATGGCTGAATGTTTCTATACACCCAAAGCTACCATGTACATTATAATGAGTTGTGTTTCTATTTTTTTTTATTATTTTATGTATATGAGGGTTTTGCTTAAATATATGGGTACCACATGTGCCTCATGTGCCTGGTACCTCCAGAGGCTACAGGACATGTTAGACCTACATGGAGTTACAATTCGTTCTAAGCTACCTGGTGTGGATGCTGTGAACCAGACTCAGGTCTTCTGCAAGAGCAACATGTACTTAACTTCTGTGCCTTCTCTCCAGCCTAGGTTGTGGCTCTTACTACTGAACCTTACTGATTGTCCCTGCACTCATGACTACAGAGTCTTGCATGGTGAGTAAAATGGTAGTCTCCACTGTGTACTGGTGGGCATCTCAAAGATTCTCACAGTCAAATACATACAGCCCAAACCTGCTTCCCTTTAGAAATGAACCTCAGAAATGTTCATAAACTCACTTCTCCATTTAATTCCTTCCGTGTTTCTCTACCTTCTTCCTAGATCCACCACATGTTAGTAATTCATCATCACCCACCAGTTTTCATTTATAGGAACATTTCCTGAAAGAGTCCTTTCCCAAACACCATGTATAAAAATCTCTTTGTACCCAGTTCATTAGCTCCTCTAATTTTTTCCCATGTACAAAAAACAAACAAACAACAAACAAACAAACAAACAAACAAAAAACACCTTTGTATCTTCCCATGTACATATCTAGGTGACATCATCCCAACTAGAATATAAATTCCATGAAGGCTGTGATCATTTTAGATATGTTGTCTATGTAGTCAGCACCTATGGGTTGGCAAGAAGTAGTTTGCTGATAAACCCTTAAGATTGAATAGGTAGATGCATTTTCTGCTTTTTTTTGTGGATGAATGACACTGTCATCCATGCAGTTATCTGTTCTACAAGTCTGAGAGCCACCTTTCCATTCTTGTCCCTCTTGGTACTGCCCGTTATTCAACTGTCAAACCACGATTTCTGGAGTATCGCTTGATGCCACATCCACCCTCTTCCATCTCTGACACTCCCATTTTTGAGACTTGGTCATTTCTTTTCTCTTCAATAGTTTCTATCTGTTGCTTGTTCTTCCTTGGAACTCCAGTGTGTAACTGGTCAGGACTCAGTCCTTATACACTCTTATTGTATTTTTAGAAAATTCACTTTCAATAGTGTTTAATAATAAACCCCTAAACTTTAATTCCTGAAGAAACACTCATTCTGTGCTCACCACTCTGCAGATCTGCAGTGGTCTGAGTTCATCTGGGCTTTGATCCAGTGAAGACTCAGGATCAGGTTTGCCTTTCTGCAAATGACTGAATAAAGAATGCCTAGCTGATACATATCATGGATGAGAAGGGAATCTTGAAAGAGTTAAAAAAAAAACCTGTTGTTTTGTCCCCCAACATCTCAGCATGGAAAGACATACTGTAACCCCTGAATTTGTTCTATTGCATCGGCCAGACCCAGTGGGGTCGGGACATAACTCTTATGCCTCTGGGAGTCTGGTCTGCAATTCCCACACATGGCCCGTGGCTGTTACTTTTATTTAAGTGGTGGCTAAAGGGTAGAGGATGATAATATAGTCAAGCAAACTGAATCTCCTCTTTACCTAACTTCCAAAAAGCTTCCACGACAGTAAAACCTCCTTATGTTTTCTTTACTAAACTTTTTGATTCCTTACTCTGTGAGGTAAAACAGCCATTCTGATTATTGCTTCAGCTTCCCCTTCCTTTCCTTTCCTCTCCTTTCCTCTCCTCCCTTTACTCCACAGTTTTGTGGCCCAGTGATAGCAAATTGCTTGTAGATCCTAAGTCCTCATCCCCAGGTGTTTCATGCCTCTGCCTCTGTTCATTACCCTCGGCACAGAAATGCTTTTCTCACCTTCCATTCCTATCCAACTGGCTACTTCCCACTCATTCTTCAAGATCTAGCTCAGGTGTGACCCACTGGACAAACATTTCCTGAACTTCTCTCTACTTTAGGGTACATGCAGTGCCCTGTGCCTGCTCTTATCATGGCGTTTGTCAGATTGCATTGCAATTGAAATCACCCATATGTGTATATCTGTATGTATCCTTTTAGCCCACTTACTTTACATGGATGAGAGATTTTGTTTTCATCAATATTTAGGTTATATGTATATATAGTATCTAATATATACCATATTAGATATAGTATATATCTCTATATACAAATGTAGCAAATGTAGAAATGTAACTAATGTCTAATATATAATATTATATACATAGCCTTACATATTTTAAAGACTTAGAGCATATACTCCAAATCTCTATAATGAGATTCACCAATAAAAGCCTTGCAATTAAAATGTCTGAGGTCTTAGAATATAGAAGTTATGTCAATGAGTTCTGGCATCTGTATTAAAATCTTAGTAAGCTTGGTAACTTGAAGTTTTGGGGCAAGATGGGGAGAGGACAAGCCCTCTGATGCCAGTGACTGTTTCTGCTTCAACATTTGAAAGCTGCAAACCTCTAGGGTTTTGTTTGATTCTTCTTTGTTTCTCCGCTGGAAAATGACAGGCAGAATTTAAAACAAGTTGCTCTAATGGCAACTGTCATGCCACGATGACTTCAGGTAATCATTGGAAAGATAGCATTGAGGAGCAGGCTAATCATTTTATGGGCAGGAGTCCTGAGCAGGAATGGGGAACTTTTCTTTAATTGACATCATTATATTACCAGGCACCCCGAGGCCACAGGTGAGTGAGGCTTCAATTGTCGTGCGCTTTCATTTGTTTCAGTTGCCTTTGTTAATTTCTCCGGTTCATAATTCACCCAGTGGCAGTAAAGAGGATAATTTTTTATTTTGTTTTGTTTTGTTCTGTTTAAATGGCAGAGCCCAGATAATGAAGACAGTGGTAATTCCACTGGAATCTTATTTGGGCTAACAGTTTCTTCTTCAGGCAGAGGAAAAAGAAATGATCCTTCTATATTTTCCTTTAGCTTATCCAGATATTTATTTATAAATGTAGTCTATAAGATGTTAGGTATAGGTAACAAACTGGTTCTCTAGGACTGAGTTTATGGTGTACATTACTCTCTTAAAGTGTATATACGTATTGCTTTACTTTATAAATATATAATATAGCCTTGTTGATACTCCCATTTTGTCTGACTTTATCTGAGAGCCTTCCAATCACTATATAGTGATTTTCAATCTAATCCTTTCTGTTTTCTGGAACACTTTTGGTTATTTCTTTACAGGGTTTCTTTCTTTGCAAATCAGGCTGCTAGAAGTATTTCCAATCTGTTCTATTCTGCCCAATACCTTGTCTCATTTATCAGACATTTTCTTATGATTCTTACATCTTGCCTATGAAATTCAAACATTCCTGAGAAGCAAAAAACAAAACCAACCAACCAACCAACCAACCAAAAAACGAACAACCCCTCCTGCCAATTCTCTCCGCACCTCCACTCCATGACATCTTTCTCTTGATGTCTCAGTTGTCTCTTTTTTGAGTCTAATGAACAATCATTTCTCAGGTGTTAAGTTCAATATGGTATCTAACCTTCTTTTTCTCTTCCAAATGTCTGTTGGATGCTGTTTTCTTTCAAGTAATGAAGCTAAGTTAGTCTCAGAAACAGGGTTCTTTGTGAATTATGTTTTTTGAATATTCCTATATAGCAAAAGCCTCATTAAGTGTTTTTATTAAAGAAGGGGGAGTATTCAGACACATTCAAATTAAACATTTATATAATTTCTGTTCTTATGGTGGTATGATATTAAGATTAATTGGTGGATAATCTTAAATTTTGCATTGTATATGGTTGAAAAATGTATCTCCATTAGAGAAATAGCAAAATGAATCTTGAAATGATTAAGATATAAAGCACTGAATTTAGTATTACTTTTGCTTAAAACTGGAAATCATTTTCACTGAAAGAGAAATTACTTCTACTACAACAGAAAAGGAACTATAAAAAAAACTTAAGCTTGTTTTTATTACTTTTTTTTAAGTGTCTCTGTATTGGGTAAATGTGTTGTTCTAAATGTGGCTAGTCAGACACCCATCTAAGTCTGTGAATAATATAAAAATGCTCTGTGCATCATTCTTGGAAAAATTGCTAATGACTGGTAGTGATTATTACAACTGTAATGCGATTTCCTAGTAGTCCTGGCTTGGTGTGAGCCACAGACCTTCCTTAGCCCAGGTGGAGGAGAGGATGCAATTTCAAAGGACAGAGAGATTGCTTTCTCTTGGACCCCATGAAAAAGCCTTTCTAAAGCAAGCAACAAGCCTGCTCCCAATCAGAGGAAGAGCCCCTGGTGTTTCCATAGAGATGATCTGAGACAGGATAGTGCTTCAGGAGACAGCTGGGTCAGAATCAAGGACACCCTGATACAGTGGCTCTTCAGGCTCTTAAATGTCTTCTTGGCCACATGAGTGTTTATTATATGGCAAGGGAGATACCCTGTTTTCCAGAGGGTTTCGGTCTTGCCTACATCCACAGGTGTTCCTCCTCTTCAGAGAATCAAGTCCCAAGTCCTAATACACACACACACACACACACACACACACACACACACACACACACACCCCACCACCACCACCACCACCACCACCACCACCAAAACAAAAACCCTGAATGTCCTTCAAGTAGGAATATGCTGAACTTGATTGTTACTGTGTGTGTGGATGGAAGTTTCACAAAGTAGAGGAGGAATCTCAGGCATAAACCTTTGTCTTGCTTTTCAACTGCTCACCCTTAAGAATAGAATTAACTCTATTTGGGCTAAAAGACAACTGTTTCATATTGTAATTTAGCTAGCAAGATAGATTTTGAAGCTCTGTTTCTTACCTCTTATTCAGAATCCATCTTAGAGGCCCGGAACACAGATGAGTGTCAGGACTTTCTACAGGATGGATTTTACTAGCTAGACTTTAATAAGAAACTGGTTTTTTGTTGTTGTTGTTATTGTTTTGTTTTGTTTTGTTTTGTTGTTTTCTGTAATCTTATGCACCTAATTGTGTTTTCAGACTGGATGGCTGGCTGTAAACTTGAGGCAATGCTATCTCTGAATTGTCTGTCTCGCCTCTTTGTACTGCTTCAAAGAATCAGAAGACACAGATGCCATTAAGCAGTAGAATTAAATTTAGGATGACACACTGATTTTTTTCCAAAAAAAATCTAAATCTGTATTTAATTTTATTAACAGGAGGATTGGGAAAGCTTGATAGGAAGCTCTTTCATATTATGAAGCAATTTCAATTTATACAAGAATATGCTTATCATAAAGACTCCAATGATGTTTCTTTCAAATCTTTGGTGCAATCAATTATTGTAAATCATGTTTATAAGCTTGGAACTCCTTTAACACTGTTTATTGAGCCTGTCATTCCTAGCCTTCAAGGTAGAAACTCTCTCACATGGAGGAGAATTCATTCGTTTATTGGTTCTATTCAATGTATAAGAATTGCACACAATTCCAATAATGTTATCTATTTAGCTAGTATGTGATATGTAGAGTTTGTTACTGCAAGGCCTTTAAGATGTATACAACATATACCTTGGTTTTCAAGTAATTTGGCCTTAGTTTTAGTTGAGTGTACAACTTCTTACTTTAAATGTACTTTAAATGTAGATCAGATTGATGCTTTATTCTAGTCACGTGTTTTCACATACTGAGAAACATGAAACCACCTTTGAACAAACGCTTAAAGAATGTTTCATAAGGAATCGTGACAAAATCAGCTGACATCACGAGGTGGAGAGAGGTGCAAATGTGGAGTGTGGTGGTTTGAATGGCAAAGGTCCCTATAAATTCATATACTTTAACCCTTGATCCCCAGTTACTAAACCTGTTTGGGAAGGGTTGGGAGCTGTGGCCTTGCTGGAGGAGCTGTGTCAGTAGAGTAGGCTTGGAGTTTTCCAAAGCCCATGGCAGTTCCAGTATCTCTCTGCCTCATGTTTGCGGGTTTCTTGTAAGCTCTCTCCTGCTGTTCCAGCACCATGCCTGCCTGCCTGTTGTCACTATAAGGGATATCGACTCCACTTCTGAAGTTGTGAGCCCTATTAAGCACTTTCTTCTATAGAATGCCTGAGTCCCGTGTCTTAGCACAGCAATAAAATAACTAAGATAGAGAGATTTTGTTCTATTTTGAAAAGCCTCATTTGCTAGCATACATGAACTGGATCTATGCCTCCCTGCATATATGTAGCAGATATGCAGCTTGGTCTTTATGTAAATTCCAAGCTGTAGCAGGGGGCTGTCCCAAAAGCTATTGCCTGTATGCCTTTTAACTGGGCTTCCTTGTCTGGCCTCAGTGGGAGAGGAAGTGCCTAGCCTCACAGAGACTTGAAGTACCAGGGTTCAGGGATACCAAAAGGGGCCACCACCCACACAGAGAAGAAGGGGAGGGGAATGGAGGAAATATTTTGGAAGTAGGTGACTGGAAGCAGGATGCAAAGTGAGTAAGTTAAAAAATAAAATTATAATTTTTAAAAAAGCCTCTTTTGTTTATCCTTTCAAATCGGTGAGTTATACCAACTGCACTTGTATTGGGAATTCTCTCCTGTTCTGTTTTCTACTGTAACAGTCAAAATCAGTGCACATTCCATTTTTTAAAAATTACATATGATAAGGCATAGCTTTTATGCTATCAATATTCATTGGTAATTAATACAAATTTATGATTATTAAAATATGCTCTAAGATTTATTTAGCAAATGAAAATATTGAATAGAACACGGATTTAATTTTTTTGTTACAGGTTAAAAAAATTACCTAATTTGTCTGTCCATCATTTACAAACTTATGCTTATTTCATGTCACTGTTAGTGTAAATACTGTAGCCACAGACCTTTCTACCTGCAGGAATGTCTACAAAGCTTTGTGTAATGAATTTCTACACAGAAGAATTGTATAGGCTGCCATAGGGCAAGTTTATTTTAATATTGATAGATATAGTCAGATAGACATTGTAATAATCGATTTTATTTTCACAAAGAATGTTTAATAATATATTTCCACTTAAATCTCTTATATGAAGTAAACACTCCTCAGAATATGATGAGTTTTTGTCCTGATAAAGATAAATCTTTACAGACTGGATGAAAATATTATTTGCTCTCCTTCTTCCTAGAGGCATTTCCCAGACTACATAAGTAAAGAGACTGTCCCAAAGTAGAAAACACATACTTCTTTAAATTAAAGAGAAAGAGCTCAAAGTATGAAGAGATAAAGTTAAAGAGAAAAGATCCAGCCTCAAAATTTATAGTTCTGTCAAAACTAGAGAAAGGAAGAACAAATATAAAGATTATATTAGATTTCTAGTTAAATCTATATATACCAGGAGAAAATGAAGCAAGAGGAAATATTTTTAAAGATGAAAAGCATTGGGGGAGTGCTCCATAGATTGAGAATTGAATACTTCAATAAAATATCTTTTAGAAGGGAAAGTTAGATAAAAACTGAGGGATTGCACCCATGATGGACTAGCATGAGAATTATGAAAGAAATTTAACTTCACATGAAAAAATGTGAAGAAATTAAGATGACAAAGATATAAATCTAAATTTGTGGTTATGTTACTATTTTTAGTCTTCTAAACAGATAACGACAATATAAATGAAAATATAGCTATGGTAAATATAGTTTATGAAATATGTGGCGGTATGTGTCAATACCCCCTCCCCCCAAATAAGAGAGGTGAAATAAATTAATTCCAGTATCTTAAGCTTCAGACGCTTGTCATGACACGGTATGGCACAATTCCAAGGCATCTCTGTAAGTTTCTTATGCATCCCAGGGTGATCACTATGTAGATGTAGGTAATGTGCTAGTTTTGAGTAATGGCAAGTTGTAAAGAAGTGTTCAGTTTAAATTGAGGCTGAGGAAAGAGGTGCAGTCACAACACTTTAAGAAGCTAGAGAGCCAGAGAAGAACATATTTTGTCTCAATCAAGAAGAAAATAGAATAAAAAAGTATGAGTAAAAAATTTCAGCAAAATAGGGAATTAGTTATAATTTACCTGATAGCAATGAATGTTCTAATGCCATCCAGACAAATAGCACAAAATGTAAAATTCTTAGGGTAATCTTGACAAATTATGTCCTGGAACACAGGCAGATTTTTAAAAATTGCTTAAGAATTAATAACAATGAAGAGATATGCCAAGTTTATGGATTTAAAATGCAAGTTTCTTATGCTTTCAAATTTTAAAATTAATTTTCAGATCCTAAGCAGTCACATCCTATACCCTTTATTTCATTAAGAAGCAGGTTATTGAAACATACATGGAACGTCTATCATACTTTGTGAAGTAATCAGAACTGAAGAACTAATGTCATCTAATGTCAAGACATTTATTAATTTGTAATCAAGACAGTGATGTGTAGTGAAAAGAAAAAATAATTACTTGATGCACTTGAATTTGTAGCATACCATAAAAACGCTGCCTTGAACAATAAGTGATAGCAGAAAACATAGGCTGGAAAGATGACTCAATCAGTAAATTGCGAAGCAAGCAGGAAGACCTCAGTTTGATCTCTAGAACACAATTAACACACACAGACATGCACACACACACACACACATACACACACACACACACACCACAGACAAAAACATACACAGACACAAACACATACACACAGACACAAATATATATGCACACATACAAACACACACACATAAAAATATACATATACAAAACACATATACACAAACACCACACACAGACACAGACACAGACACACACACACACACATCACACATATACACACAGAGAGACACACAGAGACACATACACAGACACACAGGCACACACATACATGTCCATGTGCACACACCACACACACACACACACACACACACAGCCAGAGATGGCATAGCATCCTTATAACATCAGCACTATATGGGCAGAGACAGGATGGTTGCTGGTGTTTGCTGACTAGTCAGTCTAGCACCCAAGCCAATAAAAGATCCTTTCTCAAAAACAAGGAGGATGACATCTGAGGAATGAAGCCTGAGATTGATTGACTCTGAATCATTTTATATATATGCATGCATGCATGCTCAGTGCACCACAACCTCCACATGCACCTATATACACACCAAACACACCAGTGTTTTTTCAATAAAGTGGAACTTTTAGCAAGGTATACCAGCAAATACAAAAATTCTCAATATATCTAAAAATGTTATTTTCAATTGTAAGCCTAGCCTTTAATGGCTGAGCCATCTCTCAGGGATGACATTAGCTAAAATACTCAACAATGGGGAGATAGCATCTGTAGAGACCACCTCCAGTAGATAGGTATGGCTCCCAGTTGAGGGATGAGGCCCCTGAGAGTTTCTGTCAGCACATAACTAATAGAGATGCACATACTCACAGGCAGCCAGTAGACTAAGCCCAGGGACTCCAATGGAAGAGTTAGGGAAAGGACTGAAGGAGCTGAAGTAGATTGGAACACCAAAGAAAGAACAATAATATCAACTATCCAGAACCACCAGACCTCCTAGGAACTAAATCATCAACCAACAAATATACATGGAGAGATTCATGGCTCCAGATACATCTATAGCAGAGGCTGGCCTTGTCTGACATCAATGGGAGGGGAGGCCCTTGGTCCTGGGGAGGTTTGATGCCCCAGCATAGGGGGATGCTGGAGTGGTGGGAGAGGAATGGGTGGTTGGGTGGAAGAGCATCCTCATAGAGGCAAAGTAGAAGGGGGATGAGAAATTGGGAAGGGGGACAATATTTTAAATGTAAATAAATAAAATACCCAATAAAAAAACTAAAAAATATTATTATATGTGATTTATTCCTGACAAAATGCATTTTATAAATAAGTAGCAATAATATATTAAGAAAATTCTTGAATATTTGAAAAAAAATATGTTCTATCTAACTCACATGACAAAAAAAATCAATCAAAAAGGAAATTGAATATTTGGAGTTGTTTGACCATACCAACATAACGTTGCATTGTTGAATGGAGTTCCAAAAACCATTAGATGTAAATATATAGCTTTAGATGCTGTAATAGATAAGAAAGCTCAAAAATTCACATTAAGAATATTAGGACATTATAGGTATTTATCTAGGAAATTGAAGCCATATGTGCACATAACACTTTGGAAGCAGACATTCATAGTAGGTTTGTTAATAATAAATCTAATAATTGAAATCCAGAAATGTTCCTATTATTGTTTAACACATGGCATACAAAATTCTCTAGATTCATAAATTAGAGATAAAATGATAAAAAAGGATGACAAATATATTCTCAGTAGCATAAATGCAGAGAAAAGACATGATCAGAGAAAGAAGGACTTAGTTTATATAACATTCTAAAACAGGGCAGCCTTATTTTAGGTAATAGAAAAATTGCTGTATCCTAGGTTTTGAAATAGGGAGGAAATAACAGAAACCAGGAACACACTTTTCTTTTTAATGAATAGAATCCATGCCTTTACTGCTATGGTGAACACTTGGGTGTCTACATTTGTTACAACTCATTGCACTGAATGCTTAAACTGTATATTTTTCATTATACATAATTTTGACTCAAAAGTAATTTCAAGAGAAAAATGTTATGTTGAAGTTTATTAAAAAAATACAATGATAATCAGTGACTAATATATCTTTATCTGATAAAAGATAAAACTTCACAAACTTCACAACGTTATGTTGGTGTGGTCAAACAACCCCCAAAACAGGTATCACAAATGAACAAACCCAGCTCTTTGCGCAATCCTGCATTTATTAAAAAGACTGATTTCCCAGAAAAGTGAGCAGGCAAGGATACCCACTGCCACTGGATTTTTAATGCAAAAGTGAAAATTCTGGCCAACTTGGTAATTGGGGGAAAAGTTCCATAATTAAAATGGAAGATACAAACTGTCATTATTTACAGGTCATGTGTATATATAATAAATATCCTCTACAGTTAATCAGCAATCCAATTATTCCTACTAATTAGGGAATTCACAAATTTGCTGCTCACAATGGCTTAAACAAGTTAGCTTTATTCCTCTATAGCAGGGTTCAGCCAGCTAATGCCTGCTAGCCAAACCCAGCTGTCAACTGGTTTCCTAAATAAACTTTTATTGGAACGTAGCCATGTTCAACTGTTGATTTATTGTCTGGGGGCTTCTTTTTCATCACCATGACAGAACTGAATGGCTATGATATACTGACTAGCCCACAAAGCCTAAATTATTCACTCTCTGAAAAAAAAAAAGAATCAAGAGAAAACATGATAGAAAAAATAAGATTCAATTTTAAAGGTAAAAAAATGCTTATATTTATTTTCTGTCATAAACCTATAAATTATCCTAATCCAAATGAACCCTGCTTTTGTAGTCCTATTTCTGTTAAAGTCTGAAAAAGGCAGACCTACATGGATAGATTACTCAGTTTATCATGATACATCCAAATCTAAATTAAATTCATTATTAAACTCAAAAATCAAACATAGATATTTGAGATACATTGAAAATTCTTCCCAAAATGTATGTAGAATATGAAGAACCCATAAAACAGAGGTGTAAATTGTGTCCTTCCTTAATCAAAGCTCTTTAGTGAATGCAGTCTAGGATTTGCTAAGAGGCAAATAGATTCCAAGAACAAGACTCAGAGACACAATTATAGATGAATAATGATTGACAAATGGAGTTCATGAATGTATACTTGGATTATAAAGTAAAGAATAAAAAATATTTACCATCTGGAAAAATCAGTCATGGGTTTCTAATTAACAATACACACAAAAGTGGAATTTGATTGTCCTAAGCATTACAATGTGAATAAGGGCTTTAGCAGACCAGGAAAAAAATTACATTGTCCTCTGGGACATAAATAGAGATAATCATCAAATTTTCCAAAGTAAATATCAAAGTAAATAAATATGAATGGAGCTGACCACATGAAATAAATTATGTACACAGTGCTTAGCATATAGCATGCACATGCAATTTCTGAAGTTATAAAACAAAGGAACACAAAACCATTTCAAAATGCGCAAAGTAGCTATGTGTGTATGATGCACAGAAGGGAAAGTCTAAACCAATCATGAATAATTTTTAGAGAAACTCCAACTCAGTAATTGGGTGATTAAAATAAAGATAATTTGCAGCCTCGAGGTAAGCAAATCTGTAATAATTAAACTAAATTTGTAGAGTGTGTGGAGGCAGGAGCACTGAAGCCCTTGTGCTAAGATCACAGCTCTTCTGGGTACTCAGTTGCAGAGCTTGTGATAGGCTTAACACTGTACATGCATAAACTTTCTGTGAATGCAGGCACATCGACTGTACAGGATAAATTTTTCACCATCCACGTTAGGCACAACCTTGAAGAACGTAATGAGGTTCCTGCATATGCCTGTGTCAGTTCACCAGCGTATTATGTTCCCGATGTATTTGTAGCCATGTTTGTATATTTTCATACATGCTGTAACGTTTTCTTCTTGCTTAGTTGGTTTATGTGATTTCTCCATGTGACTCGGGAACCTAATTCTTGTAACTAACCCAAGAGAAATATATGTTATACAGGTTCATAGGAGAACTAAGATGTTGGCATTTATCAGATACTATAGCTGGCTATTGGAGTCACTCTAGTTTAGGAAGATATGTGTATGTGCACAATGTGTGCTTTGGTCATAGTTCTGTAATTAGAAACAAATACCTAACACTAGATAGCCAAGTGCATGTATATAAAAATTCTACTGGGGGTAGATAAAATAAAAGACAAAGTAACAGTACTTGTATAATTTTAAAATGTATATAAAAGTTTTACATGTATTTAAGGATATTTTGAAACAGAGGGTAATGAGTAATTAGCCAAAATGTCAGACTAGAGTAGAAAATCAGAATCTTGAGTCAAGGTAAAGGAGGATTTAATAGGTGGATCTTGTATCAACTTGATGGGTGTGTTAAATGAGCAAGTCCCTTACTTTAATATTAACAGGAAGCACTCCATAAGTCACTAAAGTTTATGACTTGTAACTGATGATAGAAAACAGGACAAACTTCACACTTCATATCTTGCTTGAAGGAAGAGTAGAAAACAAAGATAAATGAGAGAGAATATCAAATTACATTTAAAGCTTAAACTTTCCCAGCTAACACACGCTAAGCATAGTTGACTTCATATCTCAATGTTTTCTGAAGTTATTTTAGTATCTCTTTAGCAAAAATTATATGGAATAATTCAATCCACTCTGGCTAGTTTATTTTGTTTGCACTCAGTTCAGACGGATCCTCATCATAATTTCTAATATGATCTAAGTATATTTTTTTTTCCAAATTGCAGTAAATATACTTTGCTAAGTCATTCTTCTCAGATGGAATTAAATTACTTACCTTGGTAATGGAGAGTCTCCGGAAGGATGTAAATGAGTTGTTAACATGGCACTTCATTGCCACAATAATTTAGAGCCACTAGCTAGCTTGATGTGTCTGCAATAAATGTTTTATTATTTAGGAAAAATTCACTCTACAAGTTGCCATGTGCCATGCTCATTCGTGCTGTAAATCAACAAAGATCAGCAGACTGAATAGAAAAATGAAAAGCTTATTTAGAAACTGACATAAGCTTTCAGATGAACAGGGACGGTTGAAGTTAACTGCGTTCATTTTTCTTTGCTTGTCAGGCTTGCCACTTGAATTTCACTGCTAAAGATAGGAGATAGCTTGCTTTATGAAATTATTTCCAGGGAAGCCGTGCTTGCATTTACATAGATAGAGTCATAATAAAGTGGGATATAAAGAAGCCATGCTAAAGTGACAGTGGCCCCAAATATATGAAGTACGGGATGAGGTTCACTATCCTCATGCCTGTAGACTTGACGCTACTACTCTATGTAGAAGAAAAACTCATGCTACAGGCAAGGATTTTCAGAATTTTCCAGAAACTGTTCAGTTTCCAGGTAAGACTATAAAGTATTAAGTATTTTAGCATTTATAAAATGCCTGGGAATTTCTCCTGTTTCTACTCTGGTAAGATCAGGATCTCAAAGTTTTTCACTCTGCTTTTACGTTATGGTGAGGCCAGGGAAGAGGTTCAGATAGAACTATGGTCATCTTCACCATGAGAACTGTCCTACTCTAGAACTATGGTCATCCTCACCATGAGAACTGTCCTACTCAAGAACTATGGTCAACCTCACCATGAGAACTGTCCTACTCTAGAACTATGGTCAACCTCACCATGAGAACTGTCCTACTCTAGAACTATGGTCATCCTCACCATGAGAACTGTCCTACTCTAGAACTATGGTCATCCTCACCATGAGAACTGTCCTCCTCTCACCAGGGTTACCTAGAATGCCTGTGTTTACTACATATGAAGTGCTTGGTATTGCAACAGTGAGGGGTGAATCTTAGCTGTCATCTCCCTCTTGTCAAAGAAGACAGCATCATGGGACACCAATGACAGCCTTTTCTGTACAAAATGACACAGATACAAGAGATACCCGCCCATTTCAGCCTTACTTTCATAATACTATTATTATTATACAATAATTATATGTAATTAATATATTGTAAATATAATATATAATATGGATAATTATTAGTCATGATTAAATTCTTAATTCTCATATTCAATGACTTTAAATCTAACCAATGATGCTTTTCTGCTTAAATTTTGTCTGTGAATTAGTAAAATGTTGGAAGCTAACACTTCTTTAGGGTTGCCTTGTCCTTGATTTAAGGTCCTGTATCCCTAGCTGAAAAGAAGAGTAAAAGACATTTTATTATTGATTCATTTATGACTGGAAAAAAGGGAAATCACAGAAGGGTGTCATTTGAGTTAAAAGGCACATATAGACATAGCTGGCAGACGAAGATGCTTCACAACAAAGACCAAGTGAGTGGTGAGCCCACAGGATGTGCAGCTTATGGAAACCTAGGGGACAAATGGAGGTTCTGGTGAGGTACATGACGTCCCAGTGAGGGGTGGGAGCTTTGCAAGCAAACACCATCAAGCACTCAGAAAAAGGAAGCAGCCCTAATGCTCTATAGTTTAGGGGTGGAGTGGAGAAGGCATACTTTAATAAATGTTAATGAATATCATCTTATAGCACATATAATATATTATAATATGAATGTATATTTTTTATATATTATGGGAATTCATTAGAATGACTTTCAGGCTGTGGTCCGGGTATTCCAATAATGACTATCTACCAATGAAGTGTCCAAGGATTTAGGAGCTGTTCTATTCATGAGGTTGTAATGACTCAGTATATACTGGATCCAGAAGAAATAAGCTCTACTTCTGTACTTCATTACTCCAGCAATGCCAGTGATGGAAAGGGTTTGTCAGCAAGAGTAATTCCACAAATTGTATAGGCTGTCACCAGAAGGTATGGCTCAGATACAAACTGGATCTTCCCACTTCAGAAGATCTAGATTTATGATGGATCTTTCCACTTCAAAAGATTTAACTAAGGAACATCTCTCACAAGCATACCCAGCCTCTTGGATTTTAGTTAATTCTAGATGTACTGAAGTTGATGAAGAAGAGTAGTCACAATATCATGCGATCTAGCAATATATGGAATATTTCCATCATCCTGAAAAAGTTCTGTGCCTCTTTCAAAAAAGCATGTCACTTAAACACAATAATATTTTCCTTTCTATCAACATAGAAACCTATGCTATCTTTTGCTACATACCAGTACACACACACATACTTTCATATCTAGCTTTATTTACTCAGATGTTTTTTGAGACTCATAATACTGCTACTAAAAATAGCAGTAATTTATTCCACAAGTATTATATTATAGATTTTAACCTTTTTACTTTTTAAAAACATTTTTAAAAAGATATTTTTTATTTACATTTCAAATGTTATCCCCTTTCCTGGTTTCCCCTCCAAAAATTCCCTATCCCCTACCCCTACCCATGCTCATCAACCCAGCTACTCCTGCTTCCTGGCCCTGACATTCCCCTACACTGGGGCATAGAGCCTTCACAGGTCCAAGGATCTCTCCTCCTATTGATGACTGACAAGGCCATCCTCTGCTAAATATGTGGCTGGAGCCATGGGTTCATCAATGTGTATTCTTTGGTTCTTGGTTTAGTCCCTGGGAGCTCTGAGAGTACTGGTTGGTTCATATTGTTGTTCCTCCTATGGGGCTGAAAAACCCCTTCATCTCTGTGGGTCCTTTCTCTAGATCCTCCATTGGGGACCCTGTAGTCAGCCCAATGGTTGGTTGAGAGCATTCACCTCTGTATTTATCAGGCACTGGTAGAGCCTCTCAGGAGACAGCTATATGAGGCTCCTGTCAGCAAGCACTTGTTGACATCCACAATAATGTCTGGATTTGGTTACTGTATATGGGATGGATCCCTGGGTGGAGCAGTCTCTGGATGGCCTTTCCTTCAGTCTCTACTCCACACTTTGTCTCTGTAACTCCTCCCTTGGGTAATTTGTTCCTCTTTCTAAGAAGAACCAAAGTATCCACACTTTGGTCTTCCTTCTTCTTGAGCTTCATGTGGACTGTAAATTGTATTTTGGATATTCCAAGCTTCTGGGCTAATATCCACTATTCAGTGAGTGCATAGCATGTGTGTGTTATTCTGTGTTTGGGTTACCTCACTCGGGATGATATTTTCTAGTTCCATCCATTTGCCTAAGAATTTCATAAATTCATTCTTTTTAATAGATGAGTAGCACTCCATTGTGTATATGTACCACATTTTCTGTATCCATTTCTCTGTTGAGGGACATCTGGGTTCTTTCCAGCTTCTGGCTACTATAAATAAGGCTGCTACAAACATAGTGGAATATGTGCCCTTATTACAAGTTGGAACATCTTCTGGGTATATGCCCAGGAGTGGTATTAGTGGGTCCTCAGGTAGTACTATGTCCAATTTTCTGAGGAACAGCCAGACTGATTTTCACAGTGGTCGTACCAGCTTGCAATCCCACCAGCAGTGGAGGAGTGTTCATCTTTCTCCACATTCTTGCTAGCATCTGCTGTCACCTGAGTTTTTGATCTTAGCCATTCTGACTGGTGTGAGGTGGAATCTCAGGGTTGTTTTGATTTGCATTTCCCTGATGACTAAGGCTGTTGAACATTTCTTTAGGTGCTTCTCAGCCATTTGGTATTCCTCAGTTGAGAATTCTTTGTATAGCTCTGTACCTCATTTTTTTAATAGGGTTATTTGGTTCTCTGGAGTCTAATTTCTTGAGTTATTTGTATATATTGGATATTAGCCCTTTATCAGATGTAGGGTTGGTAAAGATCTTTTCCCAATCTGTTGTTTGCCATTTTGTCCTATTGACACTGTCCTTTCCCTTACGGAAGCTTTGCAATTTTATGAGGTCCTATTGTGTCCTAAGTTCACAGGAAACTCTGAGGAGCCCAAGAATTTTGAAGTCTGCTGCAACTTGCAAGCAAAAGGATCTTTTATTTTCAAGTTTTAACTCGGTTTGTCCACCTAGCCCTCACTTTGTGAATGCTGGCAAGTAAACCTGAATCCAGAAAAGATTGAGTTTATATACAGTATATTAGAAATAGTGTGACTATTTATAGAAAAGGTGAGTAGAGGGTGGAATAGTACTGAAGTGGGAGGGGGAGGGGTTAATGGGTGTCTGTTCAAGGACTAATTTTATGGCCAGATGTAACTGTCCGTGACCTGACCTCTGTTTACCTTTTACTTTTTCCATGGTCTCCCTTGAGCTTGTTATTTCTCTAAGGTCTCAAGAACAGGCACTTGGAGAGTTATCAGGAGGCATGTTGGTCTTTGGAGACACAGAGGAGGTGCCCTTCTAATGCTAGAGGGGGAAGGAGCCCTCGGATGCTGCAGGAGGATGTAGCACAGAAACCAGCTATTTGCATATAGTGCTTGCCTTGGGGGGAGGTAGGATGGAAGCCTCTGTCTGGGAACACAGAGGCAAACTGTCTGTACACTGAAGTCTCTCTCTAGTATCAGTAATTTGGGATTACAACAGTCCCATTTGTCAATTCTTGATCTTAGAGCATAAGCTATTGGTGTTCTGTTTAGAAAATTTTCCCCTGTGCCCATGTGCTCAAGACTCTTCTTCACTTTTTTTTTCTATTAGTTTCAGTGTATCTGGTTTTATGTGGACATCTTTGATCCACTTGGACTTGAGCTTTGTACAGGAGATAACAATGGATCGATTTTCATTCTTTTCTTTTTTTTTTCTTTCTTTTTTTTTTCTTCCTTTTTTTCAAGACAGGGTTTCTCTGTATAGCCCTGGCAATCCTGGAACTCACTTTGTAGACCAGGCTGGTCTCAAACTCAGAACTCTTCCTGCCTCTGCCTCCCAAGTGCTGGGATTAAAGGCATGCACCACCATTGTCCAGCTCGATTTGCATCCTTCCAAATTGAACCAGCACCATTCCACTGGATGGTTGTTGGGGTAAATCTCCAACCCAAATAAGGCTGGGCAATGAAACACAACTCAGTTAATATGAATACATGCTGTGTACCTAGATTGGGCAGATCTACCACTACACTACCATCTTTCCCATATAAGAGACCCCTTAGAACTTGCAGTTTCTCCAACCAGGTGCTTCTGTTCCACTTTCCTTCTTCCTCCTCCATTACTCCCCCCAACCCCTCTCTGCCCAATGACTGGCTCTAGCCTTTATTTATCAATTAGGGTAGAAAGAAGGTTTACAGAGAATCACCTGAGTGCTGACTCATTCCTTGTTTGCAGTCCCTCAAGGGGAAATGGAATCAACATCAAATACAATTAGCCCCAGGACTATCCACAACAGATGGTTTTAGATTCTTTGTCAAAGATCAAGAGAACATAGGTGTGGGTCCATTTCTGGGTCTTCAATTCTATTCCTTTGATCTACTTGCCTGACACTATACCAATACCATGCAACTTTTATCACAATTGCTCTGTAGTACAGCTTGAGGTCAGGGATAGTGATTCTACCAGACGTTCTTTTATTGTTGAGAATAGTTTTCGCTATCCTAGGGTTTTGGTTTTTTGTTTTTTGTTTTTTTTTTTTTTCTTTTCCAGATGAATTTGCAAATTGCTCTTTTAACTCTATGAAGAATTGAGTTGAAATTTTGATGGGGATTACATTGAATCTGTAGATTGCTTTCAAGAAGATGGCCACTTTTACTATATTAATTCTGCCAATCCATAAGCATGGGACATCTTTCCATCTTCTGAGGTCTTCTTGGACTTCTTTCTTCAGAGACTTGAAGTTCTTGTACAGATCTTTAACTTGTTTGATTAGAGTCACACCAAGGTATGTAATATTATTTGTGACTATTATGAAGGGTATCCTTTCCCTAATTTCTTTCTCAGTCTGTTTATCCTTTGAGTAGAGGAAGGCTACTGATTTGTTTGAGTTAATTTTATATCAAGCCACTTAGCTGAAGTTGTTTATAGGTTTAGGAGTTCTCTGGTGGAATTTTTAGGTTCACTTAATTATATGATCATATCATCTGCAAATAGTGATAGTTTGATTTGTCCCTTTTCAATTTGTATCCCTTTGATCTCCTTTTGTTGTCGAATTGCTCTGGCTAGGACTTGAAGTACTATATTGAATTGGTAGGGAGGGAGTGGGCAGCCTTGGCTCGTCCCTGATATTAGTGGGATTGCTTCAAGTTTCTCTCTATTTAGTTGGCTACTGGTTTGCTCTATATTGCTTTTACTAAAGCTCAAAGCACATATTGCACCTCACATGATAATAGTGGGAGATTTCAACATCCCACTCTCATCAATGGAAAGATTATTAACCTTTTTCTAAGAGAATAATTATTGAGTTGTTTCTAACAATGGCTATCTACCAATGGAAAGCCCAAGAATCCAGTAGCTGTCCCATCCCTGAAACAAACATCTTAAGGAAGGAAGGTCTTCATTTAGCTCACTGTTCAAGGAACTATCTTCAGTCATGTCGAGAAAGTAGCAATAACAGGAGCTTAAAGAGTTGGTCACATTTCACCCACAATCAGGAAGCAGAAAAGGACAAATACTTGTAAATTCTTACTCTCTCCATCTTATCCAGCTCAGGATTCCATGGCTAGGAGTGACCCCCAACTCCAAAATTAAACAGGATCTTCTCCCATCAATAAGCATACATGATGTGGATAACCCCAGAAAGCATGTCCAGAGACTTATCTCTCAGGTGATTCTAGACTCTGTCACACTGGTAATTAATACTAACCACCACATGCAAACTAGAGGCATTTCCTATTATCTCAGTCAGCTATCATGCTATCAGATTGCTAAGGAAAATAAAAATTATGTTATGATGCTGAATTATAAATGTTTGAAATTAATATAGACCCTGAACTCCCATCATAATGAAATATTTGCTATGCTCAATATCTTGAAACTTGCAAGGAGTCTGGAGATGTAAATGTTAACAGTTATAAATTTCTCTTGTAAAGGTCTAACAATAGACTGACCATGTGATCCAGCAGTTTCGCTACTGGATGCATCGTCAAAGGTGTGTTCATTTTATTCCAAAACAGCAGCACTATGCATAATACCTAAAAATATCAGATCAACCCAGATATCTTTGGTGGGTAAACCGATAAAGAAAATCTGGTGCATATGCACACATACACATATGCAACATCTATACACACACACACACACACATATATATATATATATATATATATATATATATATATATATATATATATACAAACACACACATGTATGTAACATATGTGTGTGTGCATACAAACACATGAAAAGGGACTAGAACACTGTCTTTTGCAGCAATATGGTTGCAACTAGAGATCATCATCTTAAATAAAAGGGTCACACAGAGACAAATACCACAGAGTGTTATTTATTTGCAGAAACTGAAGAATAGAATCCTGTAATAGTTGTGAGACTGGAAAGGGCATAGGGGAAAAGTTGAGGTTAGAGGAATTATCTGTGGTTCTTTACTAGTATAGCATTGTGACCATAAGTTAAAATAATTTATGATGCATTTAAAAAATGACTAGAGGAAATTCCCTGCGTATGAAAAGAAATCATGTTTGAAGAGATGCAGGTACCTAGTGCTCTATATATTTGTTTCTGTAATAAAATACCTTGACAAAAGGGACTTAAGAAGGGGGTTTATTTGGGCCCACTGTTGAAGGCAGAGTTTATCATAGTGGAGAAGTCAAGTCAGCAGGTGTTGGAGGCAGTCAGTCACAGTGCATCCACTCCCAGGACGGAGTGATAAATGCTAGGTTTCAGCATTTCACGTTTTCTACACTCCAGGATCAGAATTCAGGGAATGGTGTCACTCACTTTTAGGATAAGTCATCCCATCTCAATTAATCCAATCAACACAATTTCTCACAGATGTGCCCAAAGCCTGAGTAATCCCTTCACAGGTGTGCCTGGAGATTTGTCCTGTCATAAGGATAATTAATACTAAACATCACAACCTGATTTGATTACTTCATGTTATATATAAATAATAAATTATTATAATGCACCCCATAAATGTGTATAGATATTATGCCTCATTAGAAAATAGCACAGAGATGAAGCATGAAGGAATTAGAAAATTATACTATTAAACAGCATTATATGAAAGAAAAAGAATTTCTTCAACTGGAAAAGACTTGATGTTTAATGGATTCCAGTTGTCACTTTTGAAATAGGAAGTAGATCTTGGGTCCCGGATCCCTCAGAGATCAGTCTGCACAGGTCAGCTCTCGGGCTGCAAAGGGTGAGTGAGCAAACTGCAGAAACAACACAGCTTCTGGGACAGACCCAGTTTCGGGCTCTAGACATCTGGGCACCTTCCCCGCCTGAGGAGAGGTATCGGCTCAGGAGGGCATTGCCTGCCAGAGCTCATGAGGGAGACATCTTGGGTCCCAGGTCCCTCAGAGACCAGTGTGCACAGGTGAGAGTGAGGACTGCAGAAGGGACACAGCTTCTGGGACAGACCCAGTTTCCAGATAGAGACATCGCGGGACCTTCCCCACCAGAATAGAGGAGTCCCCTTGGGAGGGTTCTGCCTGCAGAAGCAGGTGAAGAAACCATCTTGGGTCCTGGATCCCTCAGAGACCAGTCTGTGCAGGTCAGCTTGCAGATTGTGAAGGGTGAGTGAGCAGATGGCAGAAGTGACACAGATTCTGGGACAGGCAGAAGCAACATAGCTTCTGTGACACACCTAGTATCTGGCACCTTCCCCGCCAGAGGAGAGGTGTCCACCCGGGAGGACTTTGCTTGCCAGAGCTCCTGAGGGAACCAACTTCAGTACTTGGACCCTCAGAAGCCAGTCTGTGCAGGTGAGAATGCAGATTACAGAGGCAACACATCTTCTGGGACAGGCCCTGTATCAGGCCTTCATCTTTAGCCAAGAGGCAGGTCTGAACACCAGACCTCTGTGCACCTTCCCTGCAAGAGGAGAGCTTGCCTGCAGAGCATACTCTGAACACTGAGACTGAGGAGAGAGCTGGACTCCCAGGACTGCTGACAGAGGCTAACAGAATCACAGCAGGAGCAAGCTCCAACCAGAGACAACTATAACAAGTAACTCCAGAGATTACCAGATGAGGAAAGGCAAACTTAAGAATCTTATTAATAGAAAGCAAGACCACTCACCATCATCAGCCAGGCTTGGATACCTCAAAACACCCAAAAAGCAAGACTCAGATTTAAAATCACATCTCATGATGCTAATAAAAGACGTGAAGAAGGTCTTTAATAACTCACTTAAAGAAATACAGGAGAACAGTGCTAAAGAGATAGAAGTACTTCAAGAACTGAAGGAAAACACTGCTAAGGAGGTAAAAGTCTTTAAAGAGGAAACACAAAAATCCCTTAAAGAACTACAGGAAAACACAACCAAACAGGCAATGTAATTGAACAAAACCATCCAGGACCTAAAAAGGGAAGAAGAAACAATAAAGAAAACCCAAAGTGAGACAGCTTTGGAGATAGAAACCCTAGGAAAGAAATCAGGAACCATAGATGTGAGCATCAGCAACAGAATACAAGAGATGGAAGAGAGAATCTCAGGTACAGAAGATTCAATAGAGAACATGGGCACAACAATCAAAGAAAATGCAAAATGCAAAAAGATACCTAACTCAAAACATCCAGGAAATCCAGGACACAATGAGAAGACCAAACCTACGGATAATAGTAGATGAGAATGAATATTTTCAACTTAAAAGGCCAGCAAATATCTTCAACAAGATTATAGAAGAAAATTTCCCAAACCTAAAGAAAGAGATGCCCATAAATATACAAGAAGCCTACAGAACTCCAAATAGACTGGAGCAGAAAAGAAATTTCTCCCGACACATAATAATCAGTACAACAAATGTACTAAATAAAGATAGAATATTAAAAGCAATAAAGGAAAAATGTCAAGTAACATATAAAGGCAGGCCTATTAGAATTACCCCAGACTTCTTACCAGGGACTATGAAAGCCAGAAGATCCTGGACAGCAGACCCTAAGAGAACACAAATGCCAGCCCAGGCTACTATACCCAGAAAAACTCTCAATTACCATAGATGGAGAAACCAAAGTATCCCATGATAAAACCAAATTCAAACAATATCTCTTCATGAATCCAGCCCTTCAAAGGATAATAAAGGGAAAATGCCAACACAAGGACTGAAACTACAACCTAGAAAAAGCAAGACAGTAATCCTTCAACAAACCTAAAAGCAGACAGCCCCAAGAACAGAATCCCAAGTTTAACAACAAAAATAACAGGAAGCAATAATTAGTTTTCTTTAATTTCTCTTAACATCAAAGGACTCAATTCTCCAATAAAAATACATAGACTAATAGACTGGCTACACAACCCAACATTTTGCTGCTTACAGGAAACCCACCTCAGGGAAAAAGAAAGACACTACCTTAGAGTAAAAGGCTGGAAAAATTTTTCCAAGCAAATGGTCCGAAGAAACAAGCTGGAGTAGCCATTCTAATATTGGATAAAATTGACTTCCAACAAAAAGTTATCAAAAAAGACAAGGAGGGACACTTCATACTCATCAAAGGTAAAATCAACCAAGATGAACTCTCAATTCTGAATTTCTATGCACCAAATACAAGGGCAGCCAAATTCATTAAAGAAACTGTAGTAAAACTCAAAGCACACATTGCACCTCACATAATAATAGTGAGAAACTTCAACACCCCACTCTTAACAATGTACAGATCCTGAAAACAGAAACTAAACAGCACATGGACACTAACAGAAGTTATGAAACAAATAGATTTAATAGATATCTACAGAACATTTTATCCTAAAACAAAAGGATATAACTTCTTCTCAGCGCCACATGGTACCTCCTCTAAAATTGACCAAAAAATTGGTCACAAAACAGTCCTCCACAGATACAAAAATGTTAAAATTATCTCATACATCTGATCTGATCACCATGGACTGAGGCTGATTTTCAATAACAGCATAAATAATAGAAAGCCAGCATTCATGTGGAAACTGAACAACACTCTACTCAATGATTCCTTGGTCAAGGATGAAATAAAGAAGAAATTAAAGACTTTCTAGAGTTTAATGAAAATGAAGCCAAAACATACCCAAATTTATGGGACACAATTAAGGCAGTCCTAAGAGAAAAACTTATAGACCTAATTGCCGCCAAAAAGAAACTAGAGAGACCAAACATTAGCAGCCTGACAGCACACCTGTAATCTCTAGATCTAAAGCAAGCAAAATCACCCAAGAGGAGTAGACAGCAGGAAATAATCAAACTCAGGGCAAGAACAACCAAGTGGAAACAAAAAAGAACTATTCAAAGAATTAACCAAACCCAGAGCTGATTCTTTGAGAAAATCAACAAGATAGATAAACCCTTGCCAGACTAACTAGAGGGCACAGAGACAGTATCCTAATTAACAAAATCAGAAATGAAAAAGGAGACATAACAACAGAAACTGAGGAAATCCAAAACATCATCAGATCCTACTACAAAAGGCTATATCAACAAAATTAGAAAACCTGGAGGACATGGAAAAATTCACAGACAAAAACCAGGTGCCAAAGTTAAACCAGGATCAGATTAACAATCTAAACAGTCCTATTTCTCCCAAAGAAATAGAAGCAGTCATCAATATTCTCACAACCACAAAAAGCCCAGGACCAGATAGGTTTAGTGCTGAGTTCTATCAGACCTTCAAAGAAGACCTAATTTCAACTCTCCTCAAAATATTCCACAAAATCGAAACAGAAGGTAATCTACCCAATCCATTCAATGAATCCACAATTTCTCTGATACTTAAGACACAAAAAGACCCAACGAAGAAAGAGAACTTCAGGTCAATTTCGCTTATGAATACCAATGCAAAAATACTCAATAAAATCCTTACAAACTGAATCCAAGAACACATCAAAATGATCATCCATCATGACCAAGTAGGCTTCATCCCAGGAATGCAGGGATGGTTTAATATACAGAAATACATCAATGTAATCCACTATATAAACAAACTCAAAGACGAAAACGACATAATCATCTCATTAGATGCTGAGAAAGCATTTGACAACATCCAACACCCTTTCATGATAAAAGTCTTGGAAAGATCAGGAATTCAAGGCCCATAACTAAACATAATAAAAGCAATATACAGCAAACCAGTAGCCAACATCAAACTAAATGGAGAGAAACTTGAAGCAGTCCCATTAAAATCAGGGACTAGACAAGGCTGCCCACTTTCTCCCTACCTATTCAATATAGTAGTTGAAGTCCTAGCCAGAGCAATTCAACAACAGAAGGAGATCAAGGGGATACAAATTGGAAAGGAAGAAGTCAAAATATTGCTGTTTGCAGATGATATGATAGTATATATAAGCGACCCCAAAAATTCCACCGGAGAAATCCTAAACCTGATAAATAGTTTCAGTGCAGTAGCTGGGTATAAAATTAACTCAAACAAATCAATGGCCTTTCTCTACACAAAGGATAAAATGGCTGAGAAAGAAATCAGGGAAACAACACCCTTCATATAGTCACAAATAATATAAAATACCTTGGTGTGACTCTAACTAAGGAAGTGAAGGATCTGTATGACATGAACTACAAGTCTCTGTTGAAAGAAATTGAAGAAGATCTCAGAAGAAAGAAAGATCTCCCATGCTCATGTATTAGCAAGATTAATATAGTCAAAATGACTATCCTGCTGAAAGCAATCTACAGACTCAATGCAATCCCCATCAAAACTCCAACTCAATTCTTCACTGAGTTAGAAAGGGCAATTTGCAAATTCATCTGGAATAAGAAATAACCTAGGATAGCAAATACTATTTTCAACAATAAAAGAACCTCTGGGAGAATCACCATGCCTGACATTAAGCTGTACTACAGAGCAATTATGATAAAACCTGCATGGTACTGGTACAGCGACAGACATGTACATTAATGGAATAGAATTGAAGACCCAGAAATGAATTCACACACCTATGGTCACTTGATCTTTGACAAGGGAGCTAAAACCATCCAATTAAAAAAGACAGCATTTTCAACAAATGGTGCTGGCACAACTGGCAGTTATCATGTAGAAGAATGCAAATTGATCCATTCTTATCTTCTTATACAAAGCTCAAGTCTAAGTGGATCAAAGACCTCCACATAAAACTAGAGACACTGAAATTTAGAGAGGAGAAAGTGGGGAAAATCCTTGAAGATATGGGCACAGGGGAAAAATTCCTAAACAGAACAGCAATGGGTTCTGCTGTAAGATCACAAATCGACAAATGGGACCTTATAAAATTGTAAAGCTTCTGTAAGGCAAAAGACACTGTCAAGAAGAAAAAAAGGCCACCAAAAGATTGGGAAAGGATTTTTACCAATCCTAAATCTGATATGGGACTAATATCCAATATACACAAAGAGCTCAAGATGCTGGACTCCAGAAAATCAAATAACCCCATTAAAAAATGGGGTACAGAGCCAAACAAAGAATTCTCAACTGAGGAATACCAAATGGCTGAGAAGCACCTGAAAAAATGTTCAACATCCTTAATCATCAGGGAAATGTAAATCCAAACAACCTTGAGATTCTACCTCACACCAGTCAGAATAGCTAATATCAAAATTTCAGGTGACAGCAGATGCTGGTGAGGATGTGGAGAAAGAGGAAACTCCTCCATTTCTGGTGGGATTGCAAGCTTGTACAACCACTCTGGAAGTAAGTCTGGTGGTTCCTCAGAAAATTGGACATAGTACTACCTGAGGATCCAGCAATACCTCTCCTGGGCATATACCCAGAAGATATTCCAACTGGTAATAAGAACACTTGCTCCACTATGTTCATAGCAGCCTTATTTATAATAGCCAGAAGCTGGAAAGAACCCAGATGTCCCTCAATAGAGCAATGGGTACAGAAAATGTGGTACATTTACATAATGGAGTATTACGTTGCTATTAAAAACAATTATTTGATGAAAATCTTGGTCAAATGGATGTATCTGGAGGAAATTATCCTTAGTGAGGTAACCCAATACAAAAGAAGTCACTAGATATGCAGTCACTGATAAGCGGATATTAGCACAGAAACTTAGAATTCCCAAGATACAATTTCCAAAACACAAGAAAATCAAGTAGAAGGAAGGCCAAAGTGTGGATACTTCATTCCTCCTTAGAGTAGGGAACAAAATGCCCATGAAAGGAGTTACAGTGACAAAGTTTGGAGCAAAGACGAAAGAATGGACTATCCAGAGACTACCCCACCAGGGGATCCATACCATAATCAGTCACCAAACCCAGACACTACTGCAGATGACAGCAAGAGTTTTCTGAAGGAACCCTGATATAACTGTCTCGTATGAGGCTATGCCTGTGCCTGGCAAATACAGAAGTGAATGCTCACAGTCATCTATATGATGGAACACAGGGCCTCCAATGGAGAAGCTAGAGAAAGTACCCCAGGAGCTGAAGCGGTATGCAACCTTATATAGGAACAACAATATGAAATAACCAGAACCCCGAGAGCTCGTGTCTCTAGATGCGTATGTAGCAGAAGATGGCCTAGTTGGCCATCATTGGGAAGAGAGGCCCCTTGGTATTGCAAACTATATGCCCCAATACAGGGGAATGCCAGGGCCATGAAGTGGGAGTGGATGGGTAGGGGAGAAGGGCAGGGGGAGGGTATAGGAAACTTACAGGATAGCATTTGAAATGTAAAATAAGAAAATATCTAATAAAAATGTCAAAAAAAGAAATAGGAAGTGATTTTTCAGGGAGGGAGGAAGAGAGAGGGGAGAGGAGAAAGACAGAGAGAGGGATGGAGAAGGGGGAGGGGGAGGTTTGAGAGAGATTTTGGTATGGTATTCGAGGAACTCTCTTGTCATTATCAAGCAACATAAAGTCTGTGATCAGTTTAAAATATATTGAAGTGGGTTGCACAGCAGAGCAGACTTTGGGTCTGTTTGTGCGGGAAGCAGTGTCAGAGAACACACAGCCATGACCTGGCAGTCAGCACCCTCCATGGCTCTTCTTTTATGTGCATCTTCCACATAAAGTCCTTTGTGATGTGAGCATTCACTGCTCAGTTTGAAGGTAATGTGCTAACTGATCGTAGTTGATAGGCTTGCACCGTGTCAGTAGTTGTTCATGTACAACAAAGTGATTGGTTTATCTCCCTTCCCTTTACCCACACACGAGCATTGTGGTCTTATGGGATCGACAGGGTGGGACAGAGGGGAATGTCTGGTAACAACCTCAGAGTACATGTTCAAATGTTAGAAAGACCTCAAAACATATCAATACCTTTTGAATGTTATACTCAGAAAATTCCAAATATATTAGAAATTAATATGGACCTTAAAATCCTAACTAACTACTGCCTAGTACTTGTTAAATTCAATGTCCAGATTAGTCTTCTCTTGCTTTCAGTAGTTCACTTATTTGTCTAGGTTAACCTAACTATCACCAGTCCACCTGTGAAAACCAGTTGCGATGTGTAGAAGGCACTATTTTATTTGTGTGATTTTAATTATCAAAAATTGAAAATTATTTCTTAAAACGGAGTAAACAGAACCCTGGTAAGCCCATGTGGGTAAAGTGCTTAATTCTTATGGGGAGGAAGAAAAAGTATTACTTTCTATCTCTGCTTTAATGATAAAAGAAATTGTCTTCCTGGCACGAATGTTTTGTGAAAATAAAGTTGAGTGCTAAGGCACAGAGGAGAACACTGCCAGCCACGCTTTATGAACCATGGCCAACCTTGTCCCTGTACATTTTAGCACATCTTCCCAAGATGACCCAATGTTCATGCTGCCCCAGTTTAATCTGACATTAACCTTCATGGTGCCATTTCCTGTGTGGCACCTGATTCTGAGAGGTGTCCTTGTCACACAGAGATTTGGTTCACTAGTTCATGGTGTTCATTTGGACAAGTTAGCACTAATGTGTCTGTGCTTTGGTACCGTCAACTGTGAAGTTGAAATGACCCTGTTAACAGCATGCTTCCCTGAGGTACTATGATGGACAGCTGATACAATTATTGTGGAACATTTTACCTGATGCAAAACCAGGAGATTTTATGAGAAAGTTATATGACCTTCTCCCTGGCATTACAGAATGGTTCAGAGAGCTTGTGTATTGCTTTATGAAAACATTTATTTAGATAGTGCTCCTTGACAACCTTAAACAACCACTGTTTTATAGGATAAAATATTAAGACTGCTTTTATTATTTTCTGCTACCATCTATTTATTATTATTATTATTATTATTATTATTATTTATTATTATTATTCCTGGAAAATATGGACAGAATAGAACTTTTAAATATAATGCCCCAGCATAGTCATAATATATTATTATGGTCCTCCCATTAGCTCAACCATCCTAAAATTTTTACAGGTGCTTATGATAGGTGTGGGAATAATATTAAAGAATTTTCTTTTCCACATAAGAATAAGAAACAATTAAATTCACACTACAAAATTTATTTCAGCTGGAGACACCTTAGGTAGCTCAGTTCGACTCCCATAACCCCACTGAAACAGCCAAAGGGTTCTATTGTCCAAAGTATAATATGTCTTTGATTAACTAGAAAACAACTAAAATCAAAACTACAATTAAGTATATTCCTCCCATTTAGAGCAGAATAAATGCATAATTTAAGAAGTAGTGAAGAAACCATGGAAATTAATGTAATGAATGAAATCCAAGTTCTAGAGGCCCTGGACATAAATATCAAATGATGATGACTGACGATGGTAAAAATGAGTTAAAGGTAAATTAGGATTCTGGGAAGTATGCACTAAGGTGCTGTGGGAGATGCCTTACAGAAAACATGCTAGTTCTTACACACACAGGGAGACGTCTTACAGAAAACATGCTAGTTCTTTCATACACACACAGGGAGATGCCTTACAGAAAACATGCTAGTTCTTACACACACAGGGAGACGCCTTACAGAAAACATGCTAGTTCTTTCATACACACACAGGGAGATGCCTTACAGAAAACATGCTAGTTCTAACACACACAGGGAGACGCCTTACAGAAAACATGCTAGTTCTTTCTTACACACACAGGGAGACACCTTACAGAAAACATGCTAGTTCTTTCTTACTCACACAGGGAGACACCTTAGAGAAAACATGCTAGTTCTTTCATACACACACAGGGAGATGCCTTACAGAAAACATGCTAGTTCTTACACACACAGGGAGACGCCTTACAGAAAACATGCTAGTTCTTTCTTACACACACAGGGAGATGCCTTACAGAAAACATGCTAGTTCTTTCTTACACAGGGAGATGCCTTACAGAAAACATGCTAGTTCTTACACACACAGGGAGATGCCTTACAGAAAACATGCTAGTTCTTACACACACAGGGAGACGCCTTACAGAAAACATGCTAGTTCTTACACACACATCTTCACATCGGAGCGTGTATCTGTAGATCAGATTTCAGAGATTCAAGGAAGTTAAAGAATGCTTATGGTCACTGGTGAGCTCTCAGATAGGTAATAATCTATACTTACCTCGGCTAGCCTGAGCTCATGCAATCTCCATAGCAAAAGTAGCATGTTGTATTGGGCAATCCTGATTAGGAATTTTATGTGAATTACAAGAATCTTTCCATTCAGAGAAATAAATGAAACAGAGTTGATGAGTTTTATGTGACATTTATTTCAGATATTTTAATGAGATGTTCTATGGCATTATAAGGTCTGTCAAGGATTTGCTGGATACAAATATAATTAATTATAGGAAGAAGTGGAGGAATGGACTTCACAAGATCAGCCTGTCATGGAAACAAGTCATTATATCCATCTCCTTCCATTTTTACACACACTGTTCATGCTCAAAGTTATGAATGTGAGCACTGCAGAAAACATTCTTAATTAAGAATGTGATTAAAATGCACTTCCTATGCTTATAAAAAGAGAAAAATATGTAGGTACCTAAGTAAGGTTTTCTTTTCCTTGTCATAGCTTTAAACAAAAGATGTTTCTGATGAACAAATGAATAGCTGAATTAGATATAAGTGTGCCTCTATGTTAGTAATTCTGACTGACAGGTTCTGTTGGGATAACTTTAATATCTATGATATTAACAAGTATCCTGGCTTGTGTTTGAAAATTAGTGGGAAGCATTGGCATACAACACTGGTTGGAGGGTTTTTGTGGAGAAATAGAAATACATTTATAATGCAAATGTATTTTAAGTAAGTTTGTGGGGCTTGTTTGCTTGCCTGTTTGTTTGTTTGTTTAAAATGTTTTTTAGGGGCTGGCAAGATAAAGGCACCTGCTCAGTGGGTAAAGGTACTTGCTGCCAAACGTGAGGACATGAGACTGATCTCCTGGCTCTGTATGGTAGAAAGAGTGAGTTAACTCCTACAAGTTGTTGATCTTTGGTGTTCACAAAATACCTTTGTGTGTGTGTGTGTGTGTGTGTGTGTGTGCATGCACAGTAAATCAAAATGCATTTTTTTTCAATTTAAGAGAATACTTGTAGCTATACAAAATAAGAAAATGAGCTTTGTTCATTTTAATCAAAGATTTCATGAGTTTTGAAAACTACTTACCATAGCGGTAAGGAACATCTAAATTCTCCTTGAGAGTTATTTCATGTCACACACAGATTTTTTTTTGAACATCTCAAACCACTGTGACACACTTGTCTGCATTCTTTTAATGCAAATTTCCCCACAATTCTATAATATATTCTCTCACCCTTAGCTCAATGCCTGACAGTTTTACCTATTTTTTTTTTCCTGTGTGGACGTGTGCTCATTTCTCTTCGGTTTGCTGAGTGATATTTCACTGTGTGGACACAAATTATTGTATTCATTCCACAGTTGAGGCCATTAGGTTATTTCTGGAGTGATTCTGTTAAGCATAATGTTACTGAAATAATACAAGAATATGTCTCAGAACTGATGTATCTTTTCATTTCTCTTCAATAAATTATCAATTAGTTAAATTTCCTGGCATAATTTTGATACTTCCAAACACCAGTTTTAATTTTAGTAAGTTATTTACTTATAATATTTTGAGACAAGGTGTCTCTATAATGTCCTTGCTGGCTGAAACTCTTGGCTCTCCTCTCTCAGCTTCTCTAGTGCTTGTGTTATATGCATATGTTCAACCTACTCGTTCAAATACTATTTTTAAACCAATACCTTGCTGACAATTCCTCCGATAGTACTCATGTTTGATCTCTCTCTGTCTCTCTGTCTCTCTGTCTCTCTGTCTCTCTGTCTCTGTCTCTGTCTCTGTCTCTGTCTCTCTCTCTCTCTCTCTCTCTCTCTCTCTCCTGTCAGGATTACAAACTGTCTCCAGTGCTTCATGAGCTCTATGTTGTCTCCTGTGGTTATTCTGTCAGTCTTTGGCATTTCTCCACCCTTATGCCCAGCCCCTTGTTCAGCTCAAAGTTGAAGGACATTCTAAAATAATCACAATTGTGCCTCCTTCCTTTCTCATGTCCCAACTTGCTAGTTTGAGTAGCTCCGCTTGATGAATTTGGATCTTTGTATACTCAACTCACCTGGACTGCTGCGTACTGTATGGAACCTGTCTGCTGGCAGGCAACTGGTGCAAATGTGGGGCTCACTTTGTTTACTTTCTCTAAAGATCAATCATTCTTCTTTTCTCTGTTCTTCTTCCTTCATGGCAGAGGTGTAAATCCATGTGCCAGTTTTTAATCAGCTGCATAAAAGTGTAGAGCAATGAGCTGGAGAGTAAAAATTCCATGTCTATCAAATAAACATATATGGACATATGAGGGCAATCCTCTAAATTATTTCTGAGTCTAATGTTTACTGTTGACTGATTTGTAGATGGACGAATTCCAAAAGCATTATGCTAACAATGAAACCAGAGTGCCATCATTAATTTAAAAATTAATGATTTATATAATATTAATAAGAGTTTATAATGCATACGTAAGAACAGTACCATAAATTGTATACAGTTTATCTTAGCTTATCTCCATTATATCTCTGGACTCAGTTAAATCTTGGTTTCCATTTTGCAGTTCTGAAAAGTGAGGTTCAAAACCAAGCCACTAATCTGGGGTCACAAACCAAAAAGATAGCTGAAACAGTGAAGTTAATCAATTAGTTCAATCCATAAATATTTATTAAACTTTTACTTATGCCAGACACAGGGTAGAGTTGAATATACAAAGATTAAAGGAATAATTGTTGTGATCTCAAAATCAAGATTATTCAAAGAAATTTTCATAATAGTATACTATCCTGAGGAGTTCACAGAAGAGGGAACTGTAGGCTTCAGGGAAAGCAGACATTAGGGATGATTCCCAGAGAAATAAATACTTAAGATAATTCAGAGAACAGGTATACTTGAGATAAGAACATTGAAAACACAGGATGAGCAAGTGGTTTGGTGGCTAAGACTAATTACTGCCAAACATGATGACCAGAGTACCTACATCCCTGGTACCTACATGGTGGAAGGAAAGAACAGACTGCTGAAAGATGTCCTCTGATGTCTACATCCCCACCTTGGAAATCACACATGCATGCACACATGCACACACATCCATGTCCCCATACACTGAAGCATACATGTTATTAAATTTTTTGAAAAGAAAAAATAATCAAAGGTATCCAGATCTGAAGTTCTAGTTCATGATGCGTCCACGGTTCTCCAGTGACCTGTCTAAGCTGGTTCTCTTCTGACATTATGAAAATGAGAATCTTTCCCACCCCAGTGCCTCCTGGAAATGGTCTACCAAAATAAAGCGGATTCTTTATCTACCTGCTCTTTGCAAAGAAGAGTATTGATATGATACGGATCCCAGTGTTTGAATGAGAACTTCACCGTTGGAATGACCCTGGGATCTCCCCAGAAATGTTGCTTGTTTTTTCCCAAGGTTTTCTGCAAGTATGGAGGGTTTTTTTTTTTTTGGTTTTTAGAGACAGGGTTTCTCTGTGTAGCCCTGGCTGTCCTGGAACTCACTATGTAGACCAGGCTGGCCTCGAACTCAGAAATCCGCCTGCTTCTGCCTCCCCAGTGCTGGGATTAAAGGTGTGTACCACCACGCCTGGCTAAGTATGGAGGGTTTTATGGCACAATTTTAGAAATATTCTTAAGTACTCATTCAGTGTCAGACACTGGGCAAAGTGCTACAGGAAAGAAAATTAAAAATAGAGCACATATCCTTACCACAGAGCATTTGTCCTTACTACAGAGAGATGCTAAAACAGTCTAGTGTGACCAGTTGTATTGCAAGAGGCTGGATCTTAAGGAAAACAATATTCCAGAGGAAGTCGGAACAGCAAGACAATAATGTTGCTTAGAAAATAGCTGGAGAAGCTTATATTGGAGAAAACTTCTATTTTATTTTTACACTAACAATCTTTGTCTGTGTATAGTGTGCAAGCATATGTGCATTCATGTTTGCATGAGTGCAGTTCAACACATACCAACACACTCATTGAGAGGTCAGGTTGAGGACCTCAGGTGTCAGTCCTTGCCTTCTAGTTTGTTGGATATTGGATCTCTTGTTCCCAACTGCTAATGCTAGATGAGCTCACCTGGAAGCTTCTGGATAGCCCCATATTTCCATACTACATCTTGTGGTAGAAACACTGGAATTGCAGATTAGTGTTATCACATGGAGCTCTTCCTGCGTTCCGGGGATCTGAACTCAGGACCTCACTTCTGCACAGCAGGTTCTTGGACCACCAACTCATTTCCCCAGCCTGTGGAAGAGACTTGCAAAGGCTTTGAAATGTGGTTGTCTGATATTCAAGGAAACAAAGAGAACATTTCCACATACAGTAAAGAATTCGTGGAGTTGGAGTTACAGATCGAAAAGTAGAAGAAATATGACAGAAAATTGAGATATTTCATAACCCCCCCCAGTGTAGCTCAGGCTAGACTTGAACATTCAGCCATCTTCCTGAGTCTTCCTTAAAAGTATGTAAATTACAGCAGTAAGCTGCCTAGCCCAGTTCTAAATCTTTTTGAGGATGTTCATGGTATGCAATGGTTGTTTCATGTTGTAGTCTTCCCAGGGTTCATGCATGCATTCTATTTTTTTTCTTTATGTGGATATACTATTGACTTAGACTAATTAAATCATTCAGAATTTTGGGTAACTATACTACAAATGAAGATTAAAAGGTTTCAGTATGTGATGCTATTTAACACATGTTGTAGGACACTTTCAGAATTTAAGAGTGGCTTTTATAATTTTTTCTTAATTATATTCTATTGATAAGATTCTCATTATCTTGATTATCAACCTTTACAGGCACATACATCCACCCACACAGAGTCAATCATATATATATATATATATATATATATATATATATATATATATATATATATATATATTCAAAGCACATACACATGCATATATATATACTTACTGAATGTGTGTGCATGTGTATGTGCTTTGAATGGGTGTGTTATAAATGTGTGTATGTTATGAATGTGTGTATGTCTGAGAAATCAAGAGTCAACACAGAAATTCTTCATAATGCAAAGAGCATTTCACTCTGAAAAGTATCTTACAGCCATTGTACTCTTGAGTGTTCTATTGTTGTTGTAGGCAATTACCAGACAATATTGGTACAGTCTGTTCTTGAGAGAATAAACATCAAATGTTCTCTCAAAGTCTTATCCAATTATTGATTAAGAAATTTAAAACAAGGACATCGCCGCTTGCAATACACAGGTACACACCAAAGTTTTTCTTCAGAGGTTAAGGGGGGGAGGTGACACATATAACTAGAGAGACAGGTTGCCTTCAAAAAGTGATTCATGACATTGGTGAATGTATAATTGATGTGTGCGGTTGTCTGGATGGTAAAATAACAACGCCATCCATTAGAGATGAGAGCTCTAACAACTCAGTCAGGGAGTTGGTGTGTGCTTTATAGGTCATCAGGGTTCCATTTGGAGCTACAGGTTGCTATTCCTTCTCCATACTTGAAAGCATTTAATGGATTATTATGAAAGGAGAAAGATGGTATGCAATAATGGTTTAAATTGAGGCTCTGCGTGTGTATCACCACTGTGTGACTCCTAAATGAGAGCTTCATTTTTAAAATTCTCATCTGGCATGCCTGAAAGTTTCTCAGCTCCTGGAGAAATCAAAACAATGAATTCAACAGCAGGAAAGAAGATGGAGGAGCACCGAGGTGGGGTGGGATTTTCTCCTCCCTCTCATCTTTTTTAGCACACATGATTCTAAATTGTGAAAGTCTCCCAGAAATGAAATGGCAGACAGAGCTAAACTTCACAAGTGGTAAGTGACTGAGTCACCTTTTTTGACACATTTATTCAGAAAATGGAGTATTAAAAACAAAGCTTAAAACACCAGAAAACAAGCCAGGAAGGAAAGATTGTCTGGGTAATAATTGTGGGTGAAAAATCAAATCAAACGCCAAGTCATCTGGAAATCCTGTCTGCTTTCTGAAATTGAGCTAAGCTGCAGGGTGGCAACTCCTTTCTGCATTGTTAACCATGAGCATCAAAGTTTATTTCAGCTTTTAATGAGTAGTATTTGAGAAATGCAATGGGAGATAATTTTACTGAATTTCCCTCAGGAAAAGCCTTAGTTCCCTTATGTAGCCAGCCCTAGATGCACTAGTAAAATCTGCATAGCACATACACTCGTCCAAGGATGTTTCTAACTAAAATAGAACGTACTGGACTCCAAAAGGTAAAGATGTTGGATCAGGTAAGACTTTGTCTATTAAAATCATCACTGTGGTGCATGTGTAAAAATGAGAATCTCTGCAGGTTAACATTGAAAGATCTGGAATATTTAGAACAGTTCAGGGTCCTTTCAGCAAAATCTGGCATATGCAATAGTATCTGGGTTTGGTGACTGATTGTGGGATGGATCTCTGGGTGGGGTAGTCTCTGGATGGTCCATCCTTTCGTCTTAGCTCCAAATTTTGTCTTTGGAACTCCTTCCATGGGTGGCCATCATTGGGAACAGAGGCCCCTTGGTATTGCAAACTTTATATGCCCCAGTACAGGGGAACGCCATGGCCAAGATGTGGGAGTGGGTGGGTAGGAGAGTGGGAGGGGTATAGGTTACTTTCGGGATAGCATTTGAAATGTAAATAAAGAAAATATCTAATAAAAAAGATATATAAAAAAAGAACAGTTCAGACCTCCTGGGTTTTAGAAATGGATGCTGGGAAGATTTTGATGAGTGTGTTTTATAATTAATAATTTATTTAGATTACTTATCAACTTGGCTTTGCTTAGCATTTCACCTGTTGAGCTGTGGTACTGGATTTAGCAAACATAGATTAAGAATTTCGTGCATACAGTAAAAATTCAGGCAAGTTCTAAATCTATTAGGTAAATATTTACCTGTGCTAGGTAAGGTCTGTGGGAAATACAGCACTCTGTAAAAATGTGTCTATTTTATTTGTATGGAAACTACTTACTAACAGTACAAATTCATCACTGTTTATTGACATGTATCACAAATGGAAGAATTTAGGAGATATTTCTCTTTGAAAGATATCACTTTAATATCCTGTGTTATAGAACATCTTCAGTAGGTTCTGAGGTAGCACTTGCTACTAAATGTGTTAATATCTCTGAGAGAAATATATGAATATCCACGCCAAGTGTGTAAAAAATTATAGCCATAAGTTTATAAATAGCCTCTTCTCAATTAAGTACTAAGGTTAGGTTTTTGTTGTTGTATTTGTGTGTGTGTGTGTGTGTGTGTGTGTGTGTGTGTGTGTGTGTTGGTCAGCTATCCCTGAACATGAGGCCTGGCCTATAATGGTTGATAAACCCAGTGTCACTCTATTGGAGAAAACTGATTTTCACTCTCCCAGCAGGTATAAGTGTAAGATCTGGTCAACAGAATGGTGGTGAATTAACTTAAAAATCTTGGTTTTAAGTCATGAAAGATTAAGGGTTGGTTTAATTGACATGTCTAACTTTATTTAGCCTACATGTATACATACATGTATAGTAATACATTCATATATGTACACATTCTAAAATTTGCAGTTGATGCTCAATAGAATTTCCAGTCCTTAAATGAGCTCAGTGCTCTCCAATTTGAGATTCCAAAATAGATGACATTGATGATGAAGCCACATGTCTTTGAAATAGAGTGTATTATTTTTATGACTAAACCTTCAAAATTTTATCACATTTTGTTCTCTTTCTGTGGTGTGTGTGTGTGTGTGTGTGTGTGTGTGTGTGTGTGTGTGTGTGTACTCACATGTGCATACACCACAGAAGTCAGAGGACAGCTTGCCAAGAGGTTCTCTCCTACAAACAGGTCCTATGGTTCAAACTCATGTTTGCAAGTAAGCACCTTTACCTACTGAGCCATCTCAGCAGCCCAGACTGACATTTTTCTTGTTAGTAGACTTCTTAGTTCATGTATTTAGAATTGATTTGAAAGGGATGTATGTAATCACAGAAGATAAACTTATTCCACAAGGTGGCATCTAATGGTCTCATGAGTTTACTTCACGAGCCTTAAAGAAAAATGTTTCTAACAAGTCCACACCCATCTGATACCAGTGTGCAAAGTTTTTTTTTTTTTTTTTTTTTTATCATAAATCCCGGTTGACTTGGGTCCTCTCCACACTGCAGTGCACTGCATGCATACAGAGAGGAAGTGGAAATATATTCTCTTCTTATCTGGATGCTCACAGGACTGCATTGCTACCCTCTCATGGTCCAGTGGCTATGTGCATCAGGCATATGTTGAAAGAAAACTCAATTTTGTGTAATTTTCAATATCCTTGTCTCCAGCATAGAGATAGGCTGAGATGCAGGAAACCCTGCATGTGTCTCCTTTGGCAGTATGGAGTGGGTGGGAAACACAACACAACTTCCCTTTTAAGTGTGGTTCTGGCTCCTTGAATTTAAAACCTGATTTGTTCCTCGGATTCTCCCAGTCAGCTTTAACGCAGAAAGCCAGATTTGTGAACCTGTGGCAGGCGAAAGGGCAGAAAGAAGTGATGTCCAGGGCTTTCTCAGGAGAGATCTGCTGGAGTAGGAGTCCACTGCGTGCAGTCGGAATAGCTGCCATTCTAAACATCTGCTTTATTGATGGCACAGATGGTATCAAAGATCAAGGGGACAGTATCTACTTTTTAAAGCAGTCTGCCTTTTAATTTCTGCTGTCCTGGAATGCAAAACAGTAGATGGGATGACAAGAATAACTAAGAAATAAAGCACAATTAAAATACTGCATAGTTCTGTCCACAATGGTAAGCCGCTTGTGACTCATTTCCTTACTGTCTCTCAAGATCTCGACTTTTACTCGCTATTAACATTTACTGTGTCTGAATGGTGCAAGTGGCTTCAGCCGGTCATTCTTTTTTAAAAGCTTTAGGTATTGAGTCATTTTTCAGGAATTAAAATTGAGTAAAATTCTTGAGACTGAAAGTGATAAATAGGTAAAAAGCCAAACACACACACACACACACACACACACACACACACACAGAGTAAGTTCAAGGCCAGCTTTGGTCACATATTGAGATACATTCTCAAAAGAAAATACAACAAAAGCTAAAACCCTTGTAATCATTGAAAATTACGTCTGTGCATTTGTAGCTGTTTTTCCTGTCAAAACACAGTCGAAATAACTGTTTCATGTCTCCTATGTGTCCATCGCCAGAATCAGATTTACCAGAAGAAAAATACTGAGTTTTTCTTTTTCTTTTAATATTGATATTTTTTATACAAAGATAATACTAAAAGTTTACCCCAGTAGGTTTTACATGTAGGAAGTACTTAATAATTGCAAGGCACAGTACTGTAATCAACTGTAGAGCTCGGGTTATTATGACTCCATATGTTTTTTTCTGCCCATCTATTTGTAGACAAGCACAATGGAAGTGAAACTATGCCCGCTCTTCTCAGCATCCCCCTCCCCATGTAGTGACCACTGCATATAGACTGGCTGGATCAGACAGACTCAATATTTGTGTGCATACTAAAGGCATGCCCATCCTTTTCTGGATAGTCATGGCTGACTTCTGTACCAGCCTACCTCACATGTCACCTGTCATCATTAATACAATACTTATCAAATATATACTGATTTGCATATGAACCAGGGCTATAGTTAGACCTCAAAGTACAGCTACATCAGTGCTCACAATTTTATTGCATAGAGTAACTCAGCTCTATTGTATAGAATGCTCCTCAGCTCTACCTAGGCGCAAAGAAGGAATCGGAGCTTCAGTTCTGAATCTCTGGGTCTGCAGCCATCAAAACACCTGCCACTTAGTAGACACTTCTGGCAATCCTCTTATTGCTCATCCTTGAATTAGATTCTCTGGAGTGGGTGTGAATAGTAAAAGCAATCTTTTGTTGTTTTGTCCTTTCAAACCCTTTGTCTCGTGAATATGTGTGTACATATGTAAATATAACAAATACAGATGCATTCCTACATAATTGGAATTGAGAACGTGTTGGAGCCAAAAGAAGTCTCTTTTTATTTAAAAGTTGTTGAGATACCCTACAGCGGCGTGGCACATCTAGGTCTAAATAGTTATATAAGATGATTTTCTTTTCTTTCTTCTTTTGTAATGAAAGAACATTCACCCTATAGTAGGGCTGTCTAAAAATACTAGTACCAGTTTGGGGAAGTAGATAATCACAGTCTATGCTGACCACAAAATGTTACTATATTGGTTTTGTGCTCCTTTGGGGACCAGCACTCCACTCCCCCCCCCTTTTTTTGCTTGGGGAAGGGCAATAATCTTGTTTGTGATTTAATAAAAACTGCCCTCAATTCGAAGCTTCAAGGATGCAATCATGCATCTCACCTGAATCACTCATTAGTTTTCCACCTGAGAGCCTCAGGACCTGCAATTCTCGAGGTGAAAGAGCTGTTGCTTTCTGCACATATCCTGCTACCCCCACACACACCCCACCTCAGCCAGAGAGCTTGGGGTTTTATCAGCCCAGTCTGGCTGTAAGGGTGAATTTCCTATAAGATGTATTGCAAGATTTATCCTTCTGGCTTAGATATGCCCTTATCCCCTGTCCTCTTCCCACCTCCCACTCTATCCACCCCACCCCTCAGAATCCTCACTATAGAAGCTATATTTGAAGAAATACAGGAAGCCAGATAAAAACAAAAGCCCCTGTAAATTCAACAATAGATGATTCTCTGTCTCACACTCGGTAGTTTCAACAGATGGAAACCAGTATCTTTATGGACAGTTCATTCTTTTTATCATGAGGAGAGATTTGCACCTGTCTGGCTCGGAGATGCGAAAATACCTATGAGCTTTTGCAAGCCTTGCCAGACAGATGAAGCAAAAAACCCCCCACCAGAGAGCTTCCTTTGCGAGTGGAAACCAAAGGAGGATTGTTTTAAATAAATCCAAGGGGAATTTCAAAGGGCAGTGGTGATAGGTCTATTACTTAATGACATTTTCCTTCCTGATTTTTTTTTCAACACTGATGCCAAAATGGAAAGATTCTTCACCAGAAACTATTCTACTATGATTTCTATTTCCAGACCTAACAATGAACTGAGAATGGAGACAGAGAGAAGCCCGAGGGACAGAGGGAAATGACTGCAGGGTTTTCCTCAGCAGCCATGCTGCAGTCAGAACTAACTCCCAAGGGTTCAGATTCTGTGTTCTGTTTCACTAATAGTACTTGTTTATGGGTACCCTGTTTGTGACTGCCTGTCTTCATTGTGCCTTTGTTCTCCACAAAACGGAGCACCTCCTAGGAGCAAGATTGCTATCTAACTGCAATGAATAATGCTATTTTATGATTAGATTCAATTGTTTTCCAGGGAGCTTAAAAAGTCCAGTTTCCCATTGTGTTTTCCTAAGCTCATATGTCTTAAGTAAACTAGTTACTTTCTCATGCAGACTTAACCGCGCTCAAAGCTCTCTCCTGTAATGCTCCTGCAATACTCAGAACAATTTGCTGTGGTGGTTATTAACATCTCTATTATTGGTTGGAGGGAACTAAAGTTCAGAGAAGCTAAATAATTTGTCTGAGATTAGGGAGTGAAGTTACGATGCAGTTGAAACCATAAATAAGTCTGCTGATATCCAGTCCAAGCCTCTCAGTTCGACTAGACAACCAGGAAGGAATATGGAGAAAACGAGAGGCGAAAGCTGTTGGTGTAGCTATTTTACCAGCATGGGAATAAATAAAAACATTGTTATAACGATAGGTCCATCTCCCAATTTCATGAATGCATTTCTGAAAGTACTGTAAAAGAGATTTTTGTATTGTTGGCCAGTGTGCTGTTCCTGGAAACCCATAGGATGCATGGACTACAAAGATGCAAATAGAAAATGCCTCTGGATTTTAAGAAGCTAGACAGATAGACAGTTTCATGGTTTCTGGGGCAAGATCTTCTAGTGGTACCCTTACTGAACCCAACAGAGGGTACTGAACAACTTCAAGATAGACTCAGTTTTCCAAGTCATTTTTCTTTGAGAGACTTGCTTTCCCAAAGCACATGTAAACGTTTAAAATGTAGATATTTAAAACCTCATAATTGTCACCTCATATATTTACCTGTCTTTAGCCCTGGCCCCTGTTGCTAAGGAGAAACCCAACAGTTATAATGACTTCTGGAAGACTGGGTCAGCATGGTGACAACTGCTTCGACTGTGCGGTGTAGGCAAAGCTCATGGGGCTTGTCTAGCCACCAATCTTTAGAAGGATGGCACTTGTGAGCCCAGCTGTGTAACACAGAGAGATAATTGCAAACACTACCTTAAGATGACAAGCCAGAAAGTACAACTAATCTGCAAACATCTACTAGCACTGATCGACTTCTTAACAAGAATCTAACATGACTGAGAAAGGAGGGGTTAAAATGTCCCTTCATCTACAGCTACTCATCAGGACCAGCCCATGGCTTCTGCCTAGAAAGGGTTCCTTCCAGATGTCCTATTCTCTAACATTATAACACTTATCCATCTCTCCCTTTGTTAGTTAAACTTACCTGACCACCATGTTTTAAAACAATGCATTTATTTACATACTTTATTGTAATGAGTATTTTGCTTGTACCTATAAAGGTGTGGCATGTGCATGCCAGGTACACATGGAAGCCAGAAGAAGGTGTAGGGTCTTCTGGGACTGAAGTTACAGATGATTTTCAGTTGCCATATGGGTGCTGGGAACATAATGTCGGTCCTCTAGAAGAGCAATAAGCGCTATTAACTCCTGAGTCATTCCTTCACTTCCCTGATCATCATAATTAATTTTGTAATTGCCACTGGGTTAACACATCTTTTTACATTTGTCTGCATTCATTTTACCCACCATACTATTATCCATTTGTGTCTCCACTAATTCACTCTGTGTGCATATTGTTTCAAAGTTTTGAATCTAAATGTCAACGGGAGCTGTAACTCAGTCTAAATATCAAAACTGCTTGATAAATATACTATTGAGGGAATCAAGTAATAAGTAAAATAATGAATTTGATCATTATATAAAAATAAAATATTTGAAAGACCAAGCATTGCTGGATTTAATTCACAATAACAGCAAATGAATATATGTATATAATATAGTTTTTAAGACAACTATAATATCTAAGATCATATCTATATTATATCTATATGTGTGTTACTGCTTATCATTCATTGTTATTATATAATTGATCAACTTTGCAAAAATATGATACATATTTGTAAGCAAATATATTGGTTTTAGAATGTAAATAATTAAAAGGAAGAATAGGAACTGAGGTAATGAAACATTACAAAGGGAAGCATGCGGAGGTAAGTATAATGGTATAGAGTACACATCTGAATCAAATTCTGTCTTCAATTGCAATGCATATGTTTTTCATTACCAATATGTTTTATAAGCCAATAGTATTGTCAAAATATATTCTTAACTATATAAAAGAAAATGCATGTGTGTGTGTGTGTGTGTGTGTGTGTGTGTGAAAGAAAATTAAAGAATGTTCCATCTGAAAGCTTAGTGTCACAGTCACACTCTCAGTAAGATATGGTACCAAAAATCAATTTCCCATCACCTACACCAAGAGTAGAGTGAGGTTTGCCTTGGAGATTCATTGAAAACAATTCTGCTCTGCCATTTGTGGCTACAAGGCAAGGGTACATATGGATTATATATTAAATATTCAAATAGTTAAGGTCAAAACCAGTGCAGCAGTTTGAGTAAATTACACCTTCTACTCTGGCCAAGACACATTTAAAATGACAATTTAAAACAAATTATGTTGAATCCAGACATAGAAATACATAATTGAGAATAATATCAATCAGTAAATTTTGAAAAATGTTGCTGGTCCACTCCATGCAACGGCTATGAACATCCTAACAATTCATGCACTTCTGCAGAATCATGAATGGGAGAACAAGAGAACAGACTCTTTGACTTTCTTGGAAATGCCTTTACGTTATGCGAGGACAGGCTATGTCTGAGACTTATAAATCTTGCTCTGAACTGGGGACTGAGCCTTCAGCGGCAAGAGGATCTTATGTTCCTTAAAAAATTTGACTCTTACGCTTTGAGATATACAGGCTCAACAAAATGACTCAAGTTTCTCTTGGCAGTTTAAAACACACTTCAGAAGAGGAAGATACATCAGTATAGACATTTATACCTTAAATCCTTCTAAAATGTTTACCTTTAAATTTTATTTCACTGTACATACCTATGGACTACAAATAGATATTTTTATATACATACACACATAAGTGAAATAATTGTCTTGATAGAGGAAATTAGAATAGCATCACTTTGCAGAGTAACCTCTTTGTGTGTGTGGCAAGTCCACCTAACTCTAATCTTCTAGCAAAATTTCAATATGCAGCAGAGCTATTGTTATAGATTTCCCATCACATACCAGTTTTTAAATAATTACTCATCTTCATAACTGCAAATGTGTACCCTTTGAGATACATCTCTCTGTGTATCTGACAACCCAAGTGAATTAACCCCGTGACTCCCAAATCTACTTTAACTTCGGATGACCATGGAGACTCCAACTCAGCAGTGCAAAGGATCTAGGAGTGAGAGGTTTAAAACTATTCCAAGATTATTCTGCTATACCACTGCTGCTGCAGTGATGGACAGCAACATCCCGGCTGACACCATATTCCCAGGGAGTCTCTTCACAAAACCACAGTATACAATAAGGAGTGGGTGTTCACAAAAGTTAGCTGAATTCGTGTATCCAAAGTAGTGCGTAGATCTGATGGGATGTAAGGTTATAGATTATTTATGGATCACATTTTCCCCAGTGATTGATGAAAATTCATTGCAAAGGCTTGTTTGCAGTTCCTGCTTATAGCAAGTTTCTTCTTTTGCAAATCTGGGATACAGCTAGAAATTCCAGCACTCAGAACTCTCCATATATAGTGTCCTCTCATTATTTCTGAATCCTAGCTACTCTTTCGTTGATGTTTGGTGCACACATAAATTCTTACTGCCATTTTATTTTCACATATACTACATACTCAAGATACTTTATTATAATCTTATAGGTAATTATTGTCTAAACTTTTGATCATCTTGTGGATAATAGAATATAGAAACATTGCATTGTGAATAATCTCACTCCTCACTGGTAATTTCTGCTGCACTTGTACAGATCATTCAAAATTCCTTTCTCTCAAATATTCATTTCACAATCATGCTTATTTTTAAGGGAACATAATATGTGTATTGGTTTGAATACACTTGGGAAATGGCACTATTAGGAGGTGTGGCCTTGTTGGAATAGGTATGGCCTTGTTGGAGGAAGTGTGTCTCTGTGTGAGACAGGCTCTGTGGTCCTATGCTCAGGCCCCACCCTGTGAGGAAGAGACCCTCCTCTTAGCTGCATGTGAGACAGTTTGATCCTGGCTTCCTTTCAATGAAGATAGAGAACACTCCACTCCTCTAGCACTATGTCTGACTATAGGCTGCTCTGCTTCCTACCATGATGATAATGGACTGAACCTCTGAAAGTATAAGCCAGCCCCAATTAAATGTTGTCCTTTATAAGAGTTGCCTTGGTCAAGGTGTCTTGTCACAACAATGAAAACCCTAACTAAAACAATATGCATACTTTAAATGTTCTCTACTGAATAGGGCTGAGTTGATTAGTTTCAGATAACTTCACACACACACACACACACACACACACACACACAGAGTTACTCAGGAAAAGAATTACTACTGAGAACTTAACTCTAGTAGATTGGTGTGTGAGCCTGCCTGTAGAGCATTTTCTTGATTAATGTTGGAAGGTCAAGCTCATTGTTGGTGGTACCATTCTTTAGCAGGGGACTTGGAATGTAAGGAAAGTAGATGGATGAAGCTTCTCTTATGGTGAGTATGCTAATTCCATAGAGCAGACTATTACTAGGAATCATTTCATTGACTTAGTTTTGCAGGTTGTGTTTAGTTCTGTTCTATGTCAATGGGCTATCCAGCCTCTGGGTCCTGGTCCTCCAGACAGCATCAGGTGGGGCTCCATCTTATCACATTACTTGGCTACTCTTACAATTTCTGGGCCACCTTTATTCCAGTACATCTTGCAGGCAGGACAAATTGTGGCAGGTTAGTGTTCCAATCCTTCCACTGGAAATCTTGCCTAGTTACAAGAGATGGCTGGCTCGGGTTCCATATGTCCATTAGTAGCAATCTTAGGTCACCTTCATACATTCCTGGGATTTTCCATGGTGCTAAGTTTCTAACATTTTACCCAAATGCCCTCCATATCTGGTTGTCTCTCTAGGCCTTCTGCTTATATGTTATGGTTGTGTAGTTTAGTCCCACTCCTAACAGTGGGAGCCAGAGTTGTCTCTGATTCTTTTGCCTGCTTTTAGGGCCCTTTTCCTCCTAGTGGGTTTTCTCTTCCTTTGATATATAATGAGAGGTTCTTCGTCTTATTGAAACTTAAGTAGAGTTTAGTTGATATTCCTAGCAGAACTGTAGAGGAGAAATGGATCTCAGGAAGAAGAGAGGTAGAGGGGAGAGAGACTGGAAGGAAAGGGGGAAGGGGAAGCTGCTGTAGGTCAGGATATAATATATGAGAGAAGAATAAAAGAGAGAAATAAAGAAAGAGAGAGACAGGAAGATACAAATAGAGAGAGACAGAGAGGAAGGAAGGAAGGAAGGAAGGAAGGAAGGAAGGAAGGAAGGAAGGAAGGAAGGAAAACTAAGAAAACAGTCCTCAAGTGTCCAACAGCTTCCATTAGAAGAATGGACTTTGAGAGGTTGTTTAGTTGATTTTCAAAGAGTTGCACAGGTGTGGTGGTACATGCCTTTAATCTCAGCATTCAGGAAGCAGAGTCAGGTAGATCTCTGAGTTTAAGACCAGCCTGGTCTACAGAGTGAGATCCAGTACAGTCAGCACTACACAGAAAAATTCCGTTTCAAATAAATAAAGCCATAAAAGTAAATAAATGAACAAACAAATAAGCCTCAAATAGTTACTAAAATTGACCGTGAAAACTGTGAAGGTGCTTTCAAGTCGAGAGATGGCATGGTGCGCTTAGTGTGCATGTTATTTCTGTGACAAAACACTGACCAAAAGCGATCTGGGGAAGCCAAGGGTTAATGTGTCCTGCAAGTTACAATCCATCGTTAAGGGAAGCCAACATAGGAACTAAAACAGAGAGCAGGGATAAAGCTTTCCTCAGTTTATTCAGCTCTTGCAAACTGTGTGTCTTGCTACCTGTGATAAAATATCCAACAGAAGCCACTTAAAAAAGAAAGAATTACAACTTCAGGAGATACAGGACAGGAAAGTATGGCAGCAGGAACAGGAGATGGGTGTTTATGGTACCTCCAAAGATCACAAGTAGAGAGTGGAGGAAGCACTCAGCTTGCTTCTCCTTTCTATTTAGTCTAGGAACACATTACACAGAACTGCACTGCCCACATATAAGGTGGATTGTTCCACTTTAAGCCCTCAGAGACATGCCCAATGGCGTTTTCTTTAGTGTTTTGTAGTTGCTATCAAGTTGATGGAATTAAGCATCATATTTGGCCACCCAATCAAGTCTCTTAGACATCCACTTCCCATTGGACATCAGGAGCGACTGAAGTTTTACAGGTGTATGCTTGAATTTTCTTTGGGTGTCACTTACAGTTCCAGCTAGTTTAGAAGATAAAGTGAACTTCCTGATGAAAGTTTATAGGCAAAAGCTCACAGAAGAGTAAATGGAAATGCATGTTGAATCCAGACCTGAAGTAATTTAACCACTGATGATATGTCTACTGTTCTGGTAGGTCAAGGACTGCCAAAATATTCCTATTTCTTGGGTAGTGGGTATAGTGCTCTCTGTTCCCATTGTGTTATTTAGGTGACAAATTTGAGAGAACCCATGTGTCACAAGTAATACAGTCCAACACACAGATTCAAAAATTAAATGTCAAGAACAAGAACGTTTAAGTTAACTCTAAGCTAGACAGTATTTTGTCACAGTAGATATTAACAGAAAGTGTCACCCAAACTAGTATTCTTGTTTCATTATTTACTGCTCATTCTGGCTTATGCACATCAATTAACCTCAAGGAGCCTTAATTAACATAGGAATAGTAAAATTTAACTTGATGTGGCACATGGTAATATTTCATTGGGTTATGTACTTGAAATATTTAAAACAATGCCATTGTTCTACTATTATTCAATGAACATACATCGTCTCCAGTGAATTTCAGGATCCATTTCAAATCCTGAAATCATTTATGTACCTAGAGCTTTCTCTGATGTCCTCATTAGAAACAATAGTCAGACCATCTATCATTGTGAACAGTTACCTGAGGTGCCAATTCAAGGAGGGTGGAGTTATTTGGGTTATAGTTTCAAGGTTTCATTCCATGATTGGCTAATGCATTGTTTTCTGAGCTATGGTGAGGCAGAGCATTTTGGTCCATGATCATAAAGAGGTGCTTATTTCATGGTGGCTTATTCCAAGAAGCAGGAATAGAAGGGAAATAAGATATCAGCTTCAAGGACTAGTTTCACGTGACCTCTCCTTGCAACCAGGTTCACAATTCCACCACTTGGAAACAGTGTATGTGGATTTTGAATCTACTGATGGAGTCAGAACTTCCATGGTCCAATCTCCAACTAAATGTTCCAGCCCTGCACTCTGTTTGCTTCTGAGGTTAAACCTTCAATTCCATGAGCATTTTGAGGGGCCACTTCATTTCCAAGATGTAGATGTAGAACAGGGAGATTAGTGTGCACATTCAAACTTTTATTATATTTCCTCTGTAACATTCTTGCATGAGAAAAGCTTCGTGGCCTCATTACAAGAAGTATAGTAATTTCTTCAATAGATCCATGGCTAAAGTAAAGCTGGTAAACAGGAAGTTCTTGTTCTTAATCCCCTAGAAGGAATGTACTGTATTTAGTTTATTATGAATAAAATGGGATTTGTGAAATATTACTTCAACACTGAACAGACAAAGTGCTTTTAGGAAGATCCCATTTGAACCAATGTCCTATTTTCTGAACATTCTGTTCAAACATCTGCAAGAGTCTTGAGCTGAAATGAGATTAATGCACCCTGTAGTTGAAGAGTTTTAAATATGTCAGCTTCAATGCGTATACTGGAGTAAGGGAGAGCAAGATTGAATAAAATAATACACGATGGTGTTAGAAGTGAATGACTCCAAATAAGACTAAGACGTCGGCACTGAGACTGTGTGGCCTGTGCTGCTGGGAATCGGGAGCTCTGCTCTGTTGTTGTCTTTGGAGCATTGGCGTCAGCTTCTCCTGCTTTCTACATTTGACGTTTCCATAGTGGATTCATCGCGGAGGTTCTGCTGATTCAGTAGCCCCCTCAGCACTCCCTGCCTTCAGTCATTGCCCTGTCTGTAGAAAAGCTGACTGGGTGGAAGTTAAAAAAAAATGCTTCTTTTCCATGGACAAATCTCGCCACACAGAGTGGGGTAGAAAACAATCCAAGTATGTGCATGAGACAAGCTGGAAATGAGGAACTCCAAAGGTGGCACAGAGAGAGGACATTAATAGTGTCAAAAGAGAGAGTTTTAAAAGATGAGGTATGGCTTTAAAGAAAAAAAAAAGAAGGAAAAATGTAAAAACACTTAGTTAAAGACAGGGGAAAAGCCAGGAAACAAAAGCCCATATACTCAATGTTGTAAAATAGAATGGAAGGATCTTAGGGGATTTCAAGGCTTGTAATTTCATTTACAAGGCCTTTTCTTTGCAGTGTAGAAATAAAGCGGAAGGAATACTTGGTTAAATCAAAAGAGCACCAAAAGGTTATAACCTCCTGATCAATAGAAAAGTAGTTTCCCATAAAACAGGTTTTCTATTGACTTGGACTGGTGACGTCATTCCCATTAATGTGCAAGCGGAGGGTACTCACTGTGCGGCAGCCTGCACTCACAGTAGCTTTTTTGTGTCCTATTTGGACACTCTTGGCCCGTGAGTCAGAATGGAGCCATGAAATATCTCATTCTCATGGGCTATGAAAAGTCACTGAGGAAGTCAGCTGTCTAACAAAGTTTCAGAATCATGTTAGACCATGCTCTAGTAATTATAAAATAAATTAATTGTTTTCAATTTGCCCTAAGTTAATTCCCACTCAGGTGTCATATTCATCTGGGTATTTTTTTAGCTTTTGACTTTGAAAAGTATGAATGATTTTATAATGATTCATTGGATGGTATGTCTGTGCTCAGGTAGAAAAACAGATTTTCACATACAAGATTTGTCCATGTTTGGTTATGTCTGTCAACAACTGTTGTTACATAATAGAGAGAAAAACTGTAACCATTGATAATATGGACATTCATTAAAATAAAATAATGCTTTTAAAAAAGAAAAACACTAAAATGCCCTACACTTGACATTTACCTACTCAAATACAGTGTATATTAATGTAAAGGTTTCTTATATTTCTCTGGTGGAGCTGGGAGCTTGAAGGTTCAGAAAGAAACACCTTCAAGCTCCCAAACACCTTAAGTTTGGTGTCTGCAGGTTCAAACACTGAAGGCTTTGCTTTCAAAAGGCACTTAGGAATTTGTTGTACATCCCCTTCAAACCTGAGGAATTCTCTCCTTTAAGATTACTTCAGACAGAGTGGGCTGGTTGTCAGTCTCTTCTATGGTGTGTGACTTCACATGCTGCTAACCATGTTGTCTGGACAGTGTACAGACTTGGTTACACATGCATACTTATGAATTTAACAACATAGTTTACTGACCAAACACATTTATTATCTGTAAGACATTGGAGGTGAAGTTTTCTGAGCCGTTATCTGATGCCAGATCCTAACTGAATAATTCTATGTAATGTCTTGTGATATCCACACAGAGACCATGATGCCTCCAGTGCATACATGCCTTTTCCTGCGCTTTTATCTTAATCCTGTGCTGTGCTACTAAATATTCAGCTGTGGTAAATAGTTCAGAAATTTGGGACACTTGATTATTTTTATGTTTTATTTTAGTCTTTTGGTGAGAGTGTTTTTTCACCATGAACTCGACCTCCATTGCATAAAGCTTTCTTAGGATGTTAAGTGAAATGTCCCTGTTAGGAACATGTGGCTGCCACTCCATGTGAAGACCATGTGAAGGACTTAATTATGGACTCAGGCACGTTGAGCTATGGCTTAAGTCGTAGGCCTCTTGCCATAAGTGACTGAGGCTGGTCCATAAGTGACTGAGGCTGGTCCCCACAATGGATTACATGACCCCATATGACTATACATTGTAAGCAACTATGGAATTTGGGGTTTTTCTGTTTGTTTGTTTGTTTGTTTGTCATGATACCCAAATTGCATAAATTCAGTCTTTGATACTCATGAATACTTAAAGGAAAATGTCATTCTTGGTCTCAACCAGGGAAAGTAGCTTTCTTTTAATGTATGTGTTCTTTGGGGGTGTTGGAGGAAGCAAAATAAAATAATGGGGCTTAATAACTCATTGAAAATAAGTAAACCTCTTTTAAGGGAATTTTTAGGCTTTTCAGAATTGTTACTCAATGGTTTGCTGGACCTTATGTTTAGTTACTGTATTGTTTTTGGTTGGCTCTGTGCGCAAGCATGTGTGCGCGCGTGTGCATGTGTGTGCACATATGCATGGGAGCACAGGATCTGTGTGTGCCTGTGTGTACCTGTTTGTATGCCTGTGGCCACATATGTGTCTAGAAGACAGAGGCTGTCCTCGGATACTTCCCCAGCGCTTTTTCCACCTTATATATTAAGTGGAGTCTCTACTTTAATGTAGAAGTTGCCAATTCAGTCAGTTTACTAGCCTACTCCTGGAGGAGGCCTGTCTTTACATCAGGAGCACAGGAATTTCAGGTGGGCAGCCATAGCCACCGAGTATTTACTTAGGTTTGGAGACCAACACTTGGGTTCTCCTGTTTCATCAACAAGAGCTAAAACCAGTGAGCCATCTCCCCAGTTATGTATTTGCATTTTCTCATTTCTTAGTTACACTTAAGAGTTATCAACCCAGAAATATCCTAAACAATAATCTTGGTGTATGGAGTTATCTATGGGTTGAGATATCTGAGAATGAAATTAATAAGTAGAGATCATTTAAGAAGTCCTTGAGTCTGTACTGGAGACTAATAATCACATTTTGTTCTACTACTAGTAATGCCTGAAGAAATGAGTTAAGAACTGCTGGAGTGTTGACTCAATCCAAGGATCAGAGGGAACCATTCCCAGAGCACTAAGACCATTGCAATAGGCCTGGAGTTGCTGCAACAGTGACGAGGGAGGTTATGCTTGTTTTACATTAATACACTGCTTTCTTCCCTCTAATAACCCCGCTTTTATATTTGCTTGGCAGCATTGCATTTGTCAGATAACATCCTGCTTTGAAAACTTAGTCTTCAGTCCTCAAGACAGAGAGGATGCTCCTCCTGGTCTTCTCGTCTCACACTGCCAAGGATGGCATTATTTATTTACGGATGAGCTCCGTATGTGTGGACTGGAAACTCCTTGAGGACAACACCAGTGCATTATTCATGAGCTTCACCTGGAACAGATCAGGCCCTCCAATATATATGCCCATTGAGCAAAACCACTCAGTGCTTAGAAAAACAGAGCAGTTTCTCTCCTCTCTGCCTCCCCGTCTCTCTCTTCCTCTCTCTGTCTCCCTCCCTCTTACAAACCCGAGGATCTACTGTAGTCTGTTACCTTGTCAGCTAGTTCCAGTATGTATAATGTGTGATACACGTGCATATATGTGATCTGAAGCCCTGAACACCTGGAAGCATAATGATCATATTCTTCCTTTAGGAGATTACCTGCCCAATTTTGGTTCAGAAATGTTTCTGCTAAGATGTGTCACAACTTCTGGAAACAGGGATGAGAACATCTTCAACAAAAGCTATGACTCCAGTTTCCTGGTATTTGTCTGTGTTCTACTGACCCATGCTCCTCTTCTGTCCCACCTTTGGATGAGCTGATAAGAGTCCTGCCATTGGCAGGAACTTACAAGCCTACATTGGAAACCATCTGCCTGACCCATCCCATCCCATCCCATCCCATCCCATCCCATCCCATCCCATCCCATCCCATCCCATCCCATGTCAGTCATTTCCTTCCTTAGTCTCACCATTTTTCCCCCAGCATGCAGATCATTCTTAGGGCATTGTAGAGAGCCCTAAGGTTTGAGACATAAACATTTTCTTAGCCCATTTTCTGTATGTGAGTGTTGCTATCAGTTCTAAGACCCTAACCTTGTTCTGAGAAAGATTTTGGCCTGGTGTTTACACAACAGTCCTCCCTAGCCAACTGTGAATTTCAGGGCAAAGGTCCCACCAAGCACACATTATTTCCCATTTTTCTTGTCATTTTCTTCATTTCTGTTGTGGGTGAGCAGGCTTAGGAGGTTTAGTTCAAGGTAATGAAGCAGAGTTTAAGGAGCCCTGTCTGCTGTATAGTCACACAGTTGATCATGTACACACGATTTTAGTCATGGGGTCACATGCCACACATTCCAATTTGCAACTGCAAGTATTCCACAATCATCTTTATTTCCACGTGTTTTTCATAGAATATGTAACTATCTTTTTGTTCTTGAATTTACTAGCTTTATGAAACAAAATAGATTGAGTTAAAAATCCTAACATTCAGGTGTCTTATATTAAAACAAATAAGGCGATAATCATTTTTTACCAATTCCTTTGGCTTCAAGGCAACATATTTTAAATAATCTAATGCTTGAAGTATATTTTACCCAAAGCAAATCTTCTTCCTAAATTAAGACTTTTCCTTGATATTCAATTGGTTGAATTTGATTCAAATATCTTCTGCATTAGCTGAGTACATACTTTATGCTGGTATACTTTCTCTTGTATGTGGTATTTCATTGATTTACTAAGTGGAAACTGCAGTCTTTGTGGTACTGCTATCAAACAATTATGGGAATGCATCTCCAATTTATCTTGAAAAATGTCTTCTTTTTTCCATTCAACTTTCTGAGTCCACGGTGCTATTCTAAAAAAAAAAAAAAAAAAAAAAAAAAAAAAAAAAAAAAAAAAAAAAAAAAAAAAAAAAAAAAAATTCCTTAAGAGGACACATTTCTGTGCATGCTGATGTCTGCAGCTTGAATTATGTTTTCCTAAGAACTAGACTCCAGAGAACCTGAAAGAAAGAAAGAAAAAAAAAAAAAGCCAGGATTCTGGATTGGGCAACTCCATACAGAGGATACACCAGCCTGTCTTGTTTGGAAGCAGAAGACAGCTGAGCTGGCTGTGAAGTCAGATCAAGTCCTGATACACAGGAATTGCTCGGAGTTTTCTGAATAGAAATTGACTTACCAGCAGCAGCAGAGAGCAGTATGGAGCCATTTTTAAAGCCGAGAAGAGAGAGCCAAGGAGCCCAGAAAGGGCTGGGGGAGGGGAAAGAAAAACTCTAAACACTGGCCAAGGCCTTGATTACATATTCTCTTTATCTATGCTTCTTTTTTTTTTCCTGTAGAGATAACAGGTCCATGCTTTGGATAAAAATCCACATATCTTTTCCTTCGGTTCTCCTTGCTTAGTTTTTATTCATCTTTTCCTTCAATTCTTGCTTAGTTTTTATTTAGTGTATTTTTAAGTGTGTGTGTGTGTGTGTGTGTGTGTGTGTGCCGGTCTGTGTACACACCCATAGCCACACTCATATTTTCTTTTTTTCCTTTTTTTTTTTAAAGCCAGTTCACAGTCCTGTCTCCAGCCATTGGATGCAAAGCTAAGTTGCCTTCCCAGAGCTCCAGTCCCATGCAGGATATGTTAATCTACATTTCCTATGCAGCCTACATATCCACAGCTTTCACATTCTTAGACAAGCTTACAGAGAGAGTGTATCTACACCCTGATTTTTCTCTAATGCCTTCTCTTCAATTCCCCTTGGTAACTCTCTGAGTTAGATGATGTTATTATATTGTTGATCTCAGTTTGGTTGAATTTCTATCCAATTTAAATCAGGATCAAAAGCAGTGTTTGAAGAGTAAGCAGAGTGTGTGAACACAGAATGTGCCTTCTCTGGCCCTGTCATATTGTCTTCGGATGAGTGTGCTTTCATTTAATTAAACATTCTTTTTTTTTCCTATATAAACAGAAACCTTTGTTTATGCCAGTGCCCAGCCTGCAAATAACACAATCTGCCCCTCTTGTTCCCCAACCATCGGTACGAAATGCCAGGCTTTGAGTCACACTAGCCTTGGGCATCCGATAGAGGTGACGTTTTGCAAAAGCTGGGGCTTTGCTTTTCTCTCTGTCCGGATGACATATCTGAGGGTGAGTGCAAACCAGGAAGGTTAGTGACAAAAGAAGAGGAGGCGGCTTGGAGCCAGCAGAAGGAATGCTTTCTATAAAGGAGCCCTCCTGTCTGCAGCGCCCGCCCGTGTCCTTTACCCTCCTCATTACTGGGCATGTTTTCCAGGCACCGGACCCAGAGACTTGGGAGGTTTTTCTGTTTTCACTATGGGTTCTTAAATAATAGCCCAGATTTCTCGGAGATGGGAGTAAAATTAAAAGGTTACCATACTCCTTAAGGCCACCTTTCTGACCATGTAAGCTCTGGACAGCTCTTTCCAAGAAGTGAAATTTTTAGAACAAAACCAGATCATCTCCTAAGGCACACCAACCCAGATGTTAAAGAAAGATGCCACAGTGTTTCCTATCAAGAAGGTTAAACTCACAGGATTATATGAAAACACTCACTTTAACCCAGCTAACCTGTAAAGATTTCATTCTGCTTCATTTATCTTCTCTCTTACCCTATGCTAAACCATCCCCGGCTCCGATGAAAGAATCATGTCTCCATTCATTTCCTATCTTGCTGAATTGCCTTCACATTCCCTATCATCTGTGCATAATCCTATTCTCCCCATTATTGTCTTAATACTAAGAACAGCACAGGATAATAGATAGGCACTGTAATAACAGTGTGGCCTGAAGGAGCCCCTCCAGGGAAATATCTTTGATGCTGGTGGAATATTAATGCATCCTAGGTCCACGAGCCTCCTCTTTCACTTCATCTTCTGTTTTCTAAACTACATAATGACTTTCATATCCATGACAAAAGCGTTGGAACAGAAAGGGCCTTGCTGATGAGCAGCGGGGCTGTGTGACATTAAGGAGTCCCATTCTTACTTCTTTGTACAGTTTTTGACCACCATCTGAGACTGTATGCAGGTAATTTCCGATTTGAATAGATATCAGAAAAAGAGAGAGAGAGAGAGAGAGGCATGATCATATTGTGTTAATGTAAATGCCCATCAAAGGCACTGCATGAAAATAAATTAAAATATAATTCTTCAATAGCACATGTGTCCATAGGATGATTTTAGACAGATTGAAAACAAACACCTTGATATCACTTAGACAAGGGAGTGGGTTGTTTTCAAGGAGGTTAATCAGCAGCAGATTATGAATGAGACAGTAAATCAAAGCCACCTACATCACACTTTGTGGATTGGGTTATAGTTGCAATTTGTTGTACATAATTTTTCAATAAAAGGGAAAGAATTGTCTTTTTTTCCCTAAGCATAAATACTTTAGCCTAGGAAAATTCAGTAGCATAAAGGAAAAGGGAGAATCCGGGAGAGCGACTGAGTGGCGCCTCATCATTTGCTTGTTTGAGATGAAGCAAGTAACCTTTAGAATCTACAAGAAATACAACTTTTCAAACTCCCATATTCCTTCCCTTTTCCCATTTGATTTATCTTTTGCTCTTTTGTGTGTGCAAGTGACCATTGTATTATCTGCAAAAATGTTTACTGTAAGCTGAGATGCTTATGAAAAGATGTGTATCCAGGGCATCTAGAAAAGGCAAAATAGAAAATGCCCCAGAGATTTCCTTTAGCTTGCAAGCCATGTACCACAAGTTTTCTATTTCTAAATAATAATAATAATAAAACCAAAATGAAATCAAGAAAGTTGTTGTGGAGACTTTTTTAAATTTTGTAGATGATTTTAAATCATCTATTAACTTAAATGGCATAATAATCACTGATATCTAAAATTCCGTCTATTGAAAATACTTATCTTAATAATTTTGTAAAAAGGACACTGAGAAGTGTTATGGGGGCCTTAGTTTTTTCTGTTGGTCTTAGTTTGGGTTCTTTGTCTCAAGTCAGCCAGGATTTACTAAGTACTATTCTGTCTCAGGTATAATGTTGAGGAACTGATTATAAAGAGGATTAAAATAGATATGTTTTCCCAGTCTTGAAACAGCTCACAATCTGGACATTAATGGACAAAATTGTTTTTATTTATTAGATAAAGAAATATATGATGTGTGTTGAAGGGATGGCTAAGGGGTTCAGAGAGCTTAATGTTCTTACAAAGGACCTGAATTAGGTTCCCAGAACCTAAGTTTGATGGCTCACAACTACTTGTAATCTAGTTCTAGGGGGAACCTACTTTGGGCCTCTGAAGGTATCTGAACTCAGGTACAAATATATCCACGAACGCATATTACATATTACACCTCCCCTGCTCTCAGGAAATAACTCTACTATGTACAAAACTGTGTTAGATACCGTGAAAACCAAATAACATTACATGAGGTAAAGCTTTTCTTTGAAAAATGTCCCCAGCTAGTAAAACAGGTGCCTGCATATACCTGTGGTCAAAGTGTAACTTTGTTATGGAAGGACCAGGTAAGATTTGCAAAGGTCCAGGGAAATAGATTAATTCAGACCTAAGGAGTTGATCTTGAGAGGGGATTAAGTTCAAGAACTAGTTATAAGGAAGTGTTCATGGAATAGATGGCATTAGCCAGATGTGCAGAATCAAAGCCAACGGTGAAATTGGTGGGCTGGAGGAAGGAGGCCTAAGTGAAGAAAACAACACACAAAAGTCTTGAAAATCAGGTTTCTGAAGCTGACATATGTGGATAAGGAAGGAACAGGTATTGGGGGATTAGACTGCTCTGTGTCAGATGATAGCCCTGGTCTCTTCCCATCAGCAAAGGGGAAATGGATGAAGGATGCTATCTGCTGGGATGTAGTTAGCAAATGGTTGTTTGAGCAGTTCTTAAAGCACCCAGAGAATAAATGAGAGACCTTGTTAGTATAGCCAGTTAGGAGTATCTGAACAAAACCACACAGACAAAAAGCTCAAATACAATGATATAGTGGAAAGTCCAAACAATGATGTAACACTGCTACAATTAAATGGCATGTTTCAGTCTTTAGTGTGTGTGTGTGTGTGTGTGTGTGTGTGTGTGTGTGTGTGTGTGTATGCCTGGGGCAGGGGACACATTTATATGTGTGTGTGTGTTATGTGTTGAAGATGCACATGTGTTGGTAGCATGTGTCTGTAGGTCAAAGGTCCATCTTGGCTATTGTTCTTCTCCAGTACAGAATCTTTTTTTATTTGCTTCTTTGTCTATTTGTCTGTGTTTGTTTTGAGACAGAGTCCCTCAGTGGGAACCAGGAAGCTTTTCTGGTTGTGCAGGCTGTCAGGGATCCACCAAGCTCCAACTCTGAAGCCTTTGGATTAGAAATGAGTGCTCCCACTCCTGACATTTGTTGTTGTTGTTTTGTTTTTGTTTGTTTGTTTTTTTATTGGATCTGGAACTTGAAATTAGATCCTTGTGTGTGCAAAGCAAGCGCTTTATAAACTAAGTCATGTTCCCAGCCCTCTCCTTGAGTTATGATAAAACACTAGTGAATGATATAAAACCCAGTCAGGATTTTAAGACAAGAGTATCAAAGAACCATCTCTGTGAGGTCATGCTGTTCTTCAGGAACATAGTTAGAACTGGAAACCATCATGTTAAGCTAGAGAAGCCAGGTTCAGAAATACATAGATCACCTGTTTTCTCTTACAGATTGAAAATAAAACACACAATAAAATGAAAGTAGAAAGAGGCTCTTTGGGATGAGGAAAGGGACAGCAGGAGGGGGAGGGAAGAAAGCCAAGGTGGTAGGATTTGAACATGAGCAGCTCATGTTGATATATGTATGAAACTGCCACAATGAAACAACATATTCTGAGCAATTAACATACAGTTACAGAGTGCAAACTTTAAAAAAAAATAGTTCTAAAATTCCCGTATCAGATGCTCCAGCAAGTGTGAAGATCAGGATTGGAGTGGAGGGCGCTGGCGTCCACTGAGAGCACATGCGTGTGTATTTTTCTCATCACTAGACTGTAAATCTCTTGGCAAAGGGGAGAGCCTTTCCTTGTTTCTTATCCCAGGAGTGCTAGTTCTTAGAAAAGCTGTGTCTTAATTCAATTTACAGAGCTTCAGCACAAAGCTGGCTTGGAAGCCATGAAAAGAATTCTGTCTGCAGAGAGTTGACCAGAGTTAATGTGAAATTCTCAGCTCCATGGAGAAAACTAGCACCTCTGCTAACCCTTCACATCACCCTCTGACCAGTATAACTTCATGGAAAAGTCATGTGGCAATTCTTGTGTGGTACAGAGAACAACACTGAGGAGGTTAATGATGAGCCAGGGGAGGGAGGGGTCTTCAAAATCAGTTGTAAGGAACCAAAATGCTTTAACATGCAACTTCATGCTACTGAACTCTGGAAGCGAGTTCATCCCTTTAAAAGGCATTAGGGACAATATTATTGTGTTGATGTAATATTTTTCCCTTCAGAAATCTTATCGGTGGCGTAGGCAGATATAACTTGTAATGTGAGTGGTAATTGAACTAAATGCTTAAGACTATGGTGCTTTTTATATGGTTTAATGGCAAAGTGTTCAAAGAAAATATTTTTTGGTGCTTTCATTTGGGGATAGCTTCTGTCTCTCATTTCTCCAATGTCTGAGTGATAAGGCATGGCTGCTGTTTTTGAGGTGGAAAGTCACCTAATTCATTTTGCTTTTTTTCTGTCTACCTAAACCTAAAGAAGTAAGATGTAGCCTAGATTTTACCCAGGATGCTGGGTATAGTCCGGCGCTACTCCATCCATCCATCCATCCTTCCATCCATCCTTCCATCCATCCATCCATCCATCCATCCATCCATCCATCCATCCTTCCATCCATCCATCCATCCATCCATCCATCCATCCATCCATCCTTCCATCCATCCATCCATCCATCCATCCACCCAACCATAGATTGATTCATTCTTCCATCTATGTATCATTGTGGTTATGTATCTCTCTCTTTCTTTCTCACTCTATCCATCTATCATCTATCTATTATCTGTCTCTTATCTATCTATCTATCTATCTATCTATCTATCTTCATTATCATCTATCTCTCTGTCTCATGTTCTGTCTTTTTCTCTTTGTCTCTGTCTGTCTCTGTCTCTTTCTTTCTCTCATTGTGGCCAGCCTCTTCTCCCACAGAACAAAAGGCTTTGAACAAGATGAAGTAGACACTATTTGGTGTTCATCTGTCTATTCTCACAAAGACCCTATAAAGAAGATACTATTACCATTATCTCTGTTTGGACAGGAGGAATCAGAGTAAAGCAGGTGGAGTCACTTGTCCATTTTTGACATTGGGGATGACTGCATTTGCATGATCTGATGGTCATGAGACAGCACTGACTTTTAAAGTAAGGTAATATATGCACATCAGGACCCCATTCGAAGGATATCATCTACAGTGTAAACATAGTGGACTACAGTGCATGCAGGGGAAAACAACAGAGGTGCATACCCACTCATGTAATTTGCATTCACATCATTTGGTGAATGATGCATGAGAGATTTCCCCACCCCCTGGGAAGACACAATGGGTGCACACACATGAGTACACACACAGGAGTACACACACACACACACACACACACACACACACACACACAGGAGTACACACACACACACACATACACACAAACACACACACACCCTACTCAATCCAGAAAGAGAACTAGAGATATTGAAGTTTAAGTTAGGGAACTACTGTATTAGTATTGTATTACCAGCTGGAGTATGAGTCAGGGGATGCTTACAGGAACAGGGATAACACAAAACAGTAGTCTACCCCAACATGGGTGACATGCAGAAGCTGCAATCCTAGAGCTCTCTGCATAATAGGCAGACAATCAGTAGGAATGTCTTCTAGGCATTATATCTGACATGAGTCACCTCTACCAACTTTTGTTTATGCCCTTTATAATTAAGCCTATACATCTTATAAACTCAAGGCAGAATTTGGAGAGCTTGAAAATATTGCAAATTTCTGCCCTCCCAAGTGCTCAGAAACATTGAATTGTGTTTCCCCTGAGTCTATTGAGTGACCCTCTAGCCCCTTGAAGGAATGTTACAAATTGGAACTAAACTGTGATACAGTAATGACTGAAAGGGACAAATAAGTTTTCTGAAAAGTGGTTTGAACATTTCCTCAAATGTTTGAAAGATTTAAAGAGCAGCACAAGAGGTAGGACTAAGCCTACATGCAAAAATGGTCTGTAGACAATACTTAGAATAAGGGATTTGCAAACCACGGAAGGTCTCTTAAATGAGCTCAGGAAAGAGATGGCAAGTACTCTTTTCAAATAGTAGTTACAGAGCTTACACTAGATGTAAGGGACTCCTCTAGAAAACAGCTCAGAGGAACCAGAGAGTGCAAATTTCATGCCTTCAGAGAATGTTAATATAAGTAAAATGGGTTAAATAAACATAATTCAACATGTAGGTGCACTGAAATGTGAATATGAAAATATAAGTAAAGATGCTTTGGAGAGAAACAGAGGTGAGAGTGACTCAGATGATGTGTTAATTTATTTAGAGTTTAAGAAAACTTTATTGACACAATGATGCTTGTCAAAATCTCTCAAAAGAGGAATAGTGCCCTATCTGAAGATACTGGAAAAGAGGACTTCAGGGTAAGACCTCCAAAAGTCTTAATATCTGTGTATTTGTGCAAGTCTAAGATGGCCAGCAGCAAATTGGTGTCGCCAAGAGAAACGCTATTGGGAGATAATGTTAGAAGGGACTGAGGTAGAAACTGATAGAGTGTGGAAAGCCTTTTATGTAAAGTTTAAGGTGATCTGTTGAGAAGAAAAAGAACTTGATAAGAGAAAGGATTTGATTTAACTTGCCTTTTACAGTGAATCATTCTTAGGCTAGAATGATGGTTCAGTTCATAAAATGCTAGCCATATAAACCTGAGGACCCTAATTCAATTCCCAGACCCCCTGGGCCCTATAAAGTTCATGAACTCAAAGCTTCAGGGTAGCTGAGAAACTCCCTACATAAAAGCTGACAGGCTGATAATATCTGCAGGCTGTGAGGAGCTAGGAAGCTCCAGACAAGAAGGTCAGCACACCAACCTCCACTGGTATTAACAGCTTTGAGGCTGAGGGTAGCTGATCTGCAGATGGAATCTTCCACCCTAAAAATTACCACCCCACGGCCTAAATACCCAGGCTCTCCTCCCTCTGAGATATCGCTGCCCTTCATCTTTGGAATAAAAGGCAGTTTGCTTCTCTTGAGGTTCATCTCCTTTTGTTTTACTTTTACTTTCCTGACCAACAGGAACTAAGGGTCCCTTGCCCAAGGTGGGGAACTGTAGTGACAATGTTAGAGTTTGGTATTTAAACAAACAAACAAACAAACAAACACAGAAGTATTATGGGGATGTTTCCGTTTTAATTCCAGGTGTGGGATATAGGGGGCTGCCTCAGATTGTCCACAGCAGCTGACTATGATTTGCCTCATGCTCCAGCAGGGACGTGATTTTTCCAGGGGCAGATAGTTTATGTGACTTGTGTGACATTTGGAATTCTGGGGACATTTCAGAAGGTATATAAATGCTAGGGCCCCAAAAGGCAGTGTGTGTTGTTGGTTGTTGGTTGGTAGCTGTTAGTTGTTGTCTCCCCCCGCCATCCCTTTTGTTCTTCTATCTAGTGTTAGGGGTTTGCAAGATTGACACAGGTGGAAGAAAGAAGAATTCACAAAATAGCCAGATTTAGGCTACAAGGAATCACTTTAGAATCCTCAGTGTTGAGAAGGAAGAGACAGCCAGATCCATAGAGCTTGCTGGCCAGCCAGCCAATCTTAGCGAACTTCAAGCTGGTAGGAGACCCAGTCTCACAAAACAAAGTTTACAATAACTCAGGAAGAATGGTACATAAAAATGCCTGTGTGCATGCCCACAGACAATCATAAACACCAACACACAAACACACACATACCTACCTACATACATATGCACACACTCACATCCTTATGGGCACATAGTCATAACATGTACGCACACAGATATGTGTGCTTACACACACAGATACTTACACCAGCAGCCATCAACTGTCAATGAAGCCTCAGCTAAAGGTGAGATTTTGAGAACTCCTCTCTTATTCATGCTGGAATTCCTAGCTGGCTTGGTCTTATTCAATTCTTGTGCATGTAACCTCTGCTGCTATGAATACTATGTCTTAAATTCCTAACTTGATAGGATATATAATTATCTATTTCTAATTATAGATATTCAGTATATATAAAGATATGACCTGGTCCTGGAAACTTCACTAGTATATGGAGTTTCCAGCCTTCAATTATTTTCATGCTTTTAAACCTTTGCAACAATACTGTGAGTCAGGTATAACAGCTAACTATCAGCAGTTCCCCTTTAAAGTGGCTATGGATCTTTATTATTACATGATGTGTACACCCTTACCACATTCTTCTTTACATTACCAATGTGTGGATTCGCAAAGAACAAAACCTGTATCTAGGTATTTGTTTTGTAGCCTTTCTAGAGCTAGAAGTTTCTTTGTGATATCCAACCTCTAGACAAAATAATCCCTCTATCCTGAAGTTGCTTTTGTCAATCGTTGTGTTACAGCAGGGGGGATGTTATAATTACTCTGTATTAGACAAAATGTGGTAAGTGAAATATTTCAAAATGCTATTCTACCATTAAGTATATTAGGCTATACTATACACTTTATAGACTCGTCACATTACGTGCTTAACTTTAAAAAATGAAAGCAGCCACTGTAGAGAGCAACAACACAACCAGATATGACTTGGTTGCAGCAAATTGAGTGGGGCAGAGACAAAAAAATCATCAGTTAGCAGCTTTCTCTTCACACTTGGTGGTCATCGCTTGTTCTTTCCCCAGGGAAAACACAGATAGATCTCTTGCTGTGTTCACACAAACGTTTCAGTATATGAAAACCTCCCTGTGCTTATATCTGAACTTCCATGATGCACCAGTAGTTGACACTTCTTTAATCTGTACCACTCCCATCCCCAACATCACCGGTGGGACCTTTACAACATTCCGATAAAGGATTCATTTTATTGGGTTCAAGAAAGAAGCTAATTGTGATATATATATATCACAATGTGTGTGTGTATATATATATATATATATATATATATATATATATATATATATATATATATATATATATGCTTCCCTTCTAAACCTACACATGATTTTGTTGGTTTTCAAAGATGGTTTTCGATCAATCCCATCTAAGTAGGAACATGGTTTTGAAAAGTTCATTACCTTTCCCCAGCTGTTTTAAAATGACTTCCTGCTATTTCTGTAGGTAGGTCACACGTTAATTCATTTTACTTTCAGATGCATAAAAATTATGTGTGAACAAGTCCTCTAGGTTTTAGATAATGTAATATAACAACTGGAAGGCGGTGCATTCTAAAGCGATAATGAAAAGGTTTTTCTCTTCAATCAAGCTCTTCCACCATGGACAGCGCTGCTAGAAGCCAGCTCTGGACTGGGGACTGATTATTCAAGTAAGCCAATGGTCCTTTTGGGGTTTCAACTATTTTCCCAATGAGTACAGTCCACTGAGTAGTGTTTTTTAAAATATCTAGTCTATCACCAACCTTGCCTAGATAAGGGAAAATATATTTGGGCCACTTAAAACCCAGCTGGGAAGTCTACTGAATAATTCAAAGAGGTATGTAACCAAATACTTGGTGAATGACACAGGAATCATGGATTTTCCTTGGGCTTAGTGATTTTGCATTCCTTTTTACCCCCAGGAGGAGGGACGAAAGCAAAGCAAGAGCCAAGAAAATCTTTCCAGTGTCACACCTAATTAGGGGTGGCTAGAGAACCAGGTGCCATTGATTCTAACACTTTGTAAAACGTTTCCCAAGTGCAAACAGAAGAAACCCAAGTGTTGTCTGAGTTAACTGGATGTGTGTGTGTGTGTGTGTGTGTATAGAGAGGGAGGGAGGGAAGGAGGGAAGAAAGGAGAGAGAGAGAGAGTGTCTTAATACCAAATCTTTGTATTGAATATTCAAGACTAAAAGTGGTATATCATTCATGATGAGTACTTTCTAAATTTCTATGAGTATATGACTCCATGAAACAAAGCATTGGCCATTAATATATTCACTATATATTGGACTTATGGTTGCTGTCATATCAGTAGCACTTGAAGGATGCTATTGTTCCTGAATGTGGAAGAAAATCATCATGAAATCAGGGCTGTTGTTATCAAGTGTTCTCATTTTCATCTTAAAAACTTAGTTCTGTGTGCCCGTTGCTGCAAGCTTTGGGAAGAGTGATCTCTTATTATTTTTGTGCTGAGGAAATCTGTCCTTTTTTTTTTTTCTTATTTCTTTGTGGTATGTTCAATTTGAGAACATCCAGATCGTCCACTGATGATAGTCAGATGCTACCTAGTGTTTGGCCTGGAATGTTCAAATGGGGATATAAGTTCCAAGCTATTTTAGTGTAAAATGCTCTCTATTGAAAATGTCGACACCCACATATCAAATCATAATTATGCATGCCTGCCATGTTGTTATATGTCTAATTTAACAACTACCTTTAAAGAAGAAACTCTAATATATGTTATCCCTCCTTTTGCAAACAGAAATTTGTGGTGAAACAGCAATATTTAATTTAAATGTTTTTATTAAGTTTATTTCTCTTTTGTGTGTAGTGTTGGGGTGTAATCATGATGCTTTGTCTGCTGAAGTCAGAGGATGTCTTACTGCAGTTCTTCTAACCATGAGGGTCCCAGAGATTAATCTCAGGTTGACAGTCTTGACAGCAAGTGCCTTTACCCAAGGAGCCACCTGATCCATTCTGATAAGTTTAAATTGGACCATAACTGCCAGATTGGGATTCATTTAGCATAATACATAAACATTTGAATTTATTATTGTCTATTTTGTTGAATTGTATTTAAAGATCCTCTATATAAAGTCTTTTATTTCCAGTTTTATTCTGTGCTATGAATAATATCTAAAGTATAAATTTGGTTATATTCATAAGCATTATATCTGTGAGTGTCTACTTTATATTGTTCATAGGAAGTTTCCATGAGAATCTCCTCATGTAACATTTTGTAGACTAACGGCTTCATTCAAATGGATCCAGAAATAGTTTCTCGTGAACTAGCTAATATAGGAATATATACTTGCCCTTAACTATTTCAGCGTTTCCTCAAATATTATACACATCTGTAGTTCTTAAAGTCCTTGAGGATAATTTAAAAATGAAAATATAGAAGAACCCTTGGATAATATTTAATCTTTCATTATGAAGCCAAGCCACTGCCACTGCTACTCTTCCAACAGCTCAAGTGGACCCTCAGTAGGAACCCATTGCATTTGACCTATTCAATTATGTGCATGTGTGTTTGCATGAGGATATATGCATGTGAGAACAGGTGTGTGCAGAGGCCAGAGGCAGTGGGTCAGCCTGGAGCTGGAGTTAGAGGCAGTTGTATGAGGTGGATTCTGGGAAGAGAGCTCTGGTCCTGTACTAGAGCAGTAAAGGTTCTTCACTGCTGGGCCATCTCTCCAGTCCCAGAGCAATTTTAGAGAAGTCATTCTATGCCCTTTCATTCCTTCATACTTAGAAGTATGAGTCGATGCTTGCCTCTTACCACATTGTTTTACTTCGCTGAATATTTGCTTTGTTTCCACCTCTGTGTTGTCCTTTGAAGCTGTCCCCCAGTTTAATGCCTTGGTTGTGTGCATGCATCTTCTAAAGCCAGAATGATATGCTCTGATCAGTCTTATCTCCTATTTCTATGTTTTCCTCATATGAGACAAAAATACAGTCATGCCAGATGTTGGGTGTCATAGCCAACTTTTTTTTTTGGAAAGTATTTGATTTTTGGAGCCAATGAGTTCTATGTGAAGTTCTCCTGGGTTTCATGAAGGTTTTGAGATGATAACAATTTTTACTTTGTCTATGATCTATAATTTCGATCTGAAATGGCTACAAACTATGCTGAAGAATTGGTCTCAAGCCAGTGGTTGTGCTGAACAGTAACAAAAAATTGAAGACGTAAGGCCTAGTAGGAAGAAGTTAGGTTACCTTTGAAGGAGACACTGAGACCCTGTCTCCACCCTGTCTTTCTCATTCTGCTTGCTGTCACAGGGTAGCCACACCTCTTCTGATATGAGGCCTTGTAACGATGTTCAGCCTTTCCATTACCCAAAGAGCAACGAGTCAAGCAAGAATGGATGACAAGTCCGGACCCACGACCCAAACCTGCTCTTACGTTGATGGCTGTGGTGAAGAAAAGTGGGGACTCGCCTAAGTGGCATGGGGTCCCAAAGTAACTGAAAAGAAACAGCTAGAGATGTTTTGTAAGCATTCTGTTTTTAATGCTAAATGGAGAGAAATTTTCTATAAATTATTCTGATGATATCTGTGATAGAAGGCTAGCCACACGACTAAGGACCTGAACCCAGCAAAAGAGAAAAGTATAAAGAGCATCCTCACAACCTCCACATCCGGTTTGGTCTATGTCGTTCTATGTCATGATCGTTCCGTCAGCAATTCAGATTCTTTTAAAGTGAACGTCAAGGAACGAGGGTTGGTAAAACGGACTCCTTCAACTTTCTGCATTAAGTGTAGTTTATTTTGAGAATTACATAAAAGTCAAGTTAAGACTTGTTTAGAGACAACCACTAAAGTTCAGTGAGTCCATTGTCAGTTGGAAAAGAAACTAGAATTCTTGAAACTTTCAAACTGGGCAAAGTGCAGAAGTTGTTTTCTACAAAGCTAAACACCGGAGTCAGCTAACTTTTCTGCAGACACCAGCTCTAAGCATCTTATTTGTTGCCCTGATGCTGCGGGCTTCAGAGTCTCTCACTGACAGACACTTGTGGGGCTCACCCTCAGCCCCTTCAATTCTCATTATGTTTGTTGTCTTGCATGAAGAACACAGTGTAACGTCTCCTGTTTGCTCTCTGATGCTCTCTAACCTAAAATTGGACTTTTCTCCCTCAGACAAGTGCAAACACAGGAAGCTTCAAGTGTTTCTCTTCTGCCACTGTGGTTCACGGAAGTCTTTCCTCTCCATCATAGTCTCTCTTTTGCTTTTCAGAATAAAAGCAGGCAGTGAGGTTTAACCTTAAACTCAAGAACCTCCTGCTTAACGTTTAGACATTTGTAACATTTGCACTAGTACAATAATGTGTAGGAACCATTTTCCCTGCAGTTCATGCACTATGGTTAGCCTCCCATGTTACTTTCTACTGAAATCAACACAAGCTGCTGGGAATTCTTTGGTTTTAGTCCTTGCTACTTTGCTCCCCAGCTATGTTATCCTCTAATTTCAGTCTATCAATGCTAACAATAATTTTCTTTCTTAATTCTTTTCTGGTATGATGGAGTAACTAACCTTGCTAAGTTATTACTAACTGCTTTCCTGTGCAATGGAAGGTGTTGAACAAATGTGGACTTATCAAAACAAAGAAATATAGAGCTGGGAGATAATTGTCAGTGACCTATGGACATAGCACACATGCATCACTGTTTAAAAAACAAAATCAATTGGCATAAAGTTAATCTGGCCTATTAATTTAAAATAACATGACGTTTCTTGAAATCAGTTTTGTTCTACATTACATGTTTTCAGTGGACTCTCTTGACTACTCAAGTGACCTTATACATTTACTTTTGTTCTCATTAAACTTTGCCACTGTTGAATAAATAAAGCAGCAGTTTGTAAGTGGCAGTAAGAATGTGTCTTTAGCATTATGTTTGGGGGTGTATTCTTACATTGCATATATATATATATATATATATATATATATATATATATATATATATATATACACATATGTATATTACATATATATGCAAATATATTTCATTAAATCTTATTATTCGTGTATGTATTTGCAATGTTTATATATACATATGTGTTTTACATATACATACATATGCACATAATATATGTATTCACATATACATATATGTGTGTATATGTGTGATATATGCACACACAGACATGCATACACACAATATATATATCACATATAGGTACATACATATATACATATATATCAAATTGAGAAAGAGAAAAGTTCATACTGTAGGATAAAACAGACCCTGCATCTGTAAATTGAGTCACCAAACGGATGTTTTGTATTCTGAAAGGCAAGTGATGCTGGGTGATTTTTCTCAGAGAGATATTACCCTTAAATAATTCATATTACTTGCTTTTAGGGGAATGAAGTTCAGGTATAAAGTATCAATTTTTGATGCTTCAAGTTGTAATTCTGAGTCATAGTGTGACATAAAATTTTGTTTTCAAGCATGTGAAAAGGATTCTTTCTAGTTTAATATTAGTTTAAATTAGAAATTTCAACAGTGGTTTTTCACTTTATAATAATAAAACATAATTTCATTATGAGTAATAAAAGACACTTATCCTGATAGTTTGTGGATCTGTCACCACACACATTACTTCTACAATACCTGCTTACCTAGTTTAGTGATTGTTATCAGTTTCTTTTAAGAATTTTTATACTGCTCATATAATTATATAAAATCTCATTCAATGGGGACACAGGAAATCTCACTACTAGTCTATAGTTTTCCACTCAACATAAATTCTAAGAACAAATACATATTTATATATTACATACCATATTCTTTATATCAATCATATATCATGTTATGTGTTACATGTTACATATTATATAACACATGCTACATCTTATATATTATATATTTCATGTTATATTTCATATCACAAATCATATATCACATCACATGTAATATATTATTATATATTACATGTTACATATTATATATTAATTTATATATTTTTTGCCTTAATTCCTCTTCAGAGAGAAACAAGATGGTTGTGTCTGATACTCCTGAATATTGTTTTCTAAATTAGCATAAATGGCTCAGGAGTATCCATCCTCTCAATGTCCCCCAAATACAGCTGTCAACCATGTTTTCTACCAGTTCACTAGTCATGACTCATTAATTCAATCTAAAGCTGTAAGCATTTCCTAAGTATCCCTCAGATTCCATGGGCCAGGTTCTTTCTTTCTCTGTCAAGGCTCTCTTCAATTCCTCCCAAAGCCAGAGAGGGTTGAACTTTGACTCAAACTGTTGCTTAAGTTTTCCCCAGTGACTTAACCCCAGTATTGCGGTTGATCCAAATAGGTTTCTTCTGAAGACAAAATTTCATTAATAAAGTATTTCCTAAGTTTACTCTTTGTATTTAAAACAACAGCTTGCACTCTTTATTCTAAAACCTAATGTTCACATGCACATGTGCAAGTATCTACTTTTACTATTCTATGCTTAGGAAAATCTTTAGAAGCTCAAGTTAGATAAATTTGGGGATGGTAATACATATGTCTTACATTGGGAAACTTCTAAATTGTAGATTACAATTTTTTGGTAGTCATATTTAATGACAATTGTTATGGCTGTTTTCTAGGTGGTCAAAAGGAGCAACGTGGAAGCCAAATGAAGAATCTTCCAGTCCCTGTACTGAGATCTTGTGTTGGTCACTGAAGAAGAGATTAGCTTAAGCTGATTATATACTGTTCCTTTTTAATCAACTCTATTGAGACTCGACTTTTAAAATACTCCTTATATTCATTTTATGTGCATGAGTGCTTTGCTTACATGTGTGTTTCTGCACCTTGTGTGTCTAGTGCCGCAGAAGGCAGAAGAGGGTATCAGGTTCCCTGGAAACTGGAGTTACAGGTGGTTGTGAGCCACTACGTGGGTGCTAAGAACTGAACTTTTCTCTCTTGTATGGTCAGCAAATGCTCTTAATTGCTGAGCCATGAGGTATAACTTCTAAAAAAGTAAAATATACTTTGCTAATTGTACACTTTGATAAATGTTGAAAAATACATTCCAATGTATACCTTCTACTATCACAATCCAGGTAAAGATTATTTTTACTACCCCAACATATGCATTTGTGGCTCTACCCAGGCAATTCCTATTCCTTTTGTCTTTCTTGGCTCAGGAATCCAGGGTACTGAGCCACATTTTATATGTAAAGAGTTCATCAAAAATAGAATTATACAATGCGTTCTTCCTGTATGTCTGGATTATTTTGGACAATGATTTATATGTTGAACACTGGGTTCTAACAAACTTTCTCCTTAGAGCCATCCCAATGGATACGGTTTTCATTTATGATACCCATGAAAGCTGATACTGAACAGTTTATGATATTGGCTCCTTTTCATCTTTTCTGTGATTTATCTGTTCAGATGTCTGTCCAATTGTCATCATGTTATCTCTTTCAAATTATAGAATTGTGACAAGTCACTATATGCTTGGGTGCCGGTCCATTTTTACATCTATATGGCATGAACATTTTCAATCATGTGTAGTACTTTTATTATCTTAAGCAGGTTGATTGAAATTGTTATGAACTCCATTTTATAATACATCTTTTTAAAAAGATTTATTTATTTTATTTATATGAGTACACTGTAGCTGTCTTCAGACACACCAGAAGAGGACATCTGATCCCATTACAGATGGTTGTGAGACACCATGTGGTTGTTGAGAATCGAACTCAGAACCTCTGGAAGAGCAGTCAGTGCTCTTAACCACTGAGCCATCTCTCCAGTCCCAATACTTCTAAATATTATTGACAAGGAGTGCATCACATTTTCAATTTTCATCTATTTTCTACCATTTTCTTCTCACTGTTTTATTGTTTTACACATTCTAGTATCCCAATATTTGATTTTAATTAGTTCCGTATATTATGTGAAGTGAAGATCACAAATCTTTGGTAATCATTGCTGGTCCATTTTCCTTATTCCTCTTTCTCCTCCCCTCTTGTTTTCCTCCTCATCGCCTTCCCACCACCCCCACTCCTCCTCTTGCTCTTGATTTCATCCTTATCATGTAAATAAAACCAGTTGAAATTATATGTGTGAGTTTATTTCTGTTACTACACATAAATGCTTTATTTACCAGTGTGCCCAGTTGTGATAATATTAATCTGTCTTGTCTATTTCAGCTGGAATAAGTGTTAAAGTCAGTCAGGCCTTGAGCTTTACATTCCTCCCCTCCAAGATGTATAGCTATTTGTTTATACAAAGTTTTTAGAATTAGCTCATTATTTTCCATGAAATATTTTGTTAAGATTTTGTTAGTGTATGCTTAATTGTATCTTTTTTTAGAAAGGAATGTCCTGTTTTCAAAACTGCACCTTATGAGCCTATTTTTCTGTTCCATTTCTAAATTTTTTCAGTATTAATTTTTATTTTCCAAATATAGTTTTTGAAGATGCTTAACGTTTGCCCATGGGTATATTGAGAGCATTTTGTTTCGGAAAAGGACAGTTTTAAATGTTTTTAACCCATTTTTGTTATATATAGACGTAGAAGGAGCTGTTGCAGATGACCACAAACTCTGTGCACCTGTGTCTAGAGTGGATACTGAACCATAGTTAACAGTTTAATAAAATTTGCAAGCAAACCATGTTTTCCTGTTAGTTGTATTTAGAAAAATTTGAGCCATGAATATAAATCATTAGATACAGCCGTATTTCTATTCTAGGCTTTCAATTTCTCTGTATAGATTTTGGTTATTTGTCTCATTCAAAGAACTGGGTAGGGGGCAGGAATGGCTCCGTAGGTAGTGGTGTAAGCCCAAGGCCCTCAGTTCACATTCTGAGCACCCAGGCAGAATGCCCGTAAGCACATTACTGGGGTGGGCACAGGTAGATTCTGAGGCTTGCTGGCCAGCCAGCCTAATTGAAACAATGAGCTTCTGATTAGTGAGAGATCCTGTCTTAAGGGACTGAAGTAGAGAACAAAGCATCTGGTGTCTTCCTTTATTCTCAGCATGTGCATGTACAGGTGCCAGTTTCTGCATATATATATATATGCACACATACACATATATATACTCTGCACACATACACATAAATGTATTTTGAACATTCTCATCTTGCAATTTCATCTTTGAACTTCAGTTTTACTAAAAATAAGACCATAATATTTCTTCATTATATTTTCAATATTTTAAATTTTGCAATGATATTTCCTTGTTGATTTCTGATTTTTGTCATTGATCTCTTCTTTTTTATATATTATCATATCTAGGGACTTTTCATTTTCACTGATGTAGTTTGAGAGACACCTTCTGTCACTGATGTCTTTGCCACATTCTGTTTCTCTTCTGTTTAAGTCCTTCTTTCTAACGAATAACCCATTAAAAATGGGGTACAAAGCTAAACAAAGAATTCACAACTGATGAATTCCAAATGGCTGAGAAACACCTGAAAAAAATGTTCAACATCCTTGATCATCAGAGAAATGCAAATCAAAACAACCCTGAGATTCCACCTCACACCAGTCAGAATGGCTAAGATCAAAAATTCAGGTGACAGCAGATGCTGGTGAGGATTTGGAGAAAGAGGAACACTCCTCCATTACTGGTGGGATTGCAAGCTTGTACAACCACTCTGGAAGTCAGTCTGGTGGTTCCTCAGAAAATTGGATATAGTACTACCAGAGGATCCAGCAATACCTCTCCTGGGCATATACCCAGAAGATATTCCAACTGGTAATAGGAACACATGCTCAACTATGTTCATAGCTGCCTTATTTATAATATCCAGAAGCTGGAAAGAACCCAGATGTCCCTCAAAAGAGGAATAGATACAGAAAATGTGGTACATTTACACAATGGAGTACTATTCTGCCATTAAAAACAATGAATTTATGAAATTCTTGGGCAAATGCATGTATCTGGAGCATATCATCCTTAGTGAGGTAACCCAATCACAAAATATGCACTCATTAGATATGCACTCACTGATAAGTGGATATTAGCCCAGAAACTTATAATACCCAAGATACAATTTGCAAAACACAAGAAAATCAGGAAGGAAGACCAGTGTGTGGATACTTCATTCCTCCTTAGAATAGGAAACAAAATACCCATGAAAGGAGTTACAGAGACAAAGTTTGGAGTTAAGACAAAAGGATGGACTATCTAGAGACTACCTCATCCGGGGATCCATCCCATAATCCGTCACCAAACTCATACACTATTGCACAGGACATCAAGAGTTTGCTGAAGGGACCCTGATATAGCTGTCTCATATGAGGTTATGCCAGTGCCTGGCTAATACAGAAGTGGATGCTCACAGTCATCATAGGATGGAAAACAGGGCTCCCAATGGAGAAACTAGAGAAAGTACCACAGGAGCTGAGTGGGTCTGCAACACTAGAAGAGGAACAACAATATGAACTAACCGGAACCCCCAGAGCTTGTGTCTCTACCTGCATATGTAGCAGAAGATGGCTATCATTGGGAAGAGAGGCCACTTGGTATTGCAAACTTTATATGCCCCAATACAGGGGAACGCCAGGGCCAAGAAGTGGGAGTGGGTGGGCAGGGGAGCAGGGCGAGGAGAGGGTAGAGGGAACTTTCGGGATAGCATTTGAAATGTAAATTAAGAAAATATCTAATAAAAATTTTGGAAACAAACAAACAAAGTCTTTTGTTCTGCTAATTTTGGGTTAAATTTTCTTATACTTGTGTCTAAAGGTAGAAATTTCAATCACTGAACTGAGACTTCCCTGTTTTTCTCTTATAAATAATCTCATGTTAGGAATTATCCTGAGTTTCTTGTTTCAGCCTGAATCTCAAAGTAGTCTATACATTGTGATTGCACTTACATTTAGTCAAAGATATCTTCTGATTTCATGTTGAATTATATGGAATAGTGTTATAATATATATATATATATATATATATATATATATATATATATATATATATTAAGAGAACATGCATTTCAGTATATTTATACTTCTTAAACTTTTATATTTAAAATCTAGTCCAATTTGTTGAATATTCTGTGTGTATTCAAGATTGAAAGTTGCAGTAAAGTTAGGTGTCATTGGGGATTGAAAGTGTTCCCTCAATGGATCTGCTGCAAGACATGTAACGTCTGAGTTCATCCTAGTGGAATTGAGAAGTGGAGGCCTTAGGAGGTAACTAGGATTTAATGAGGTCATGAGGGTGGGACAAGAGATCTCTCTCTTGGGTTAATGTAACTCTTCTAGATATACCTTCTTCATTTGTATTTACGTTACTATGACCTAAGCATTCCACTTCTACTCATAAACTACTTCAACAAGACTTAAATAAAGGTAAAGGTAAAAACCCTTAGACTCATAGGCCTAACTGGTAGATTTGAATATGATAGAAAATATAAAATAGGAGTTTATTAAAAGTCCATGTGGCACACATATTCTCATGCAAGTAAGTTTCAGGAGAAAAACATTTTCTCATTAAATAGTCAATGAATTACTTGAATCTTAACAGTTTTCCTTAGAAGATATGCAAAGATTCTTCTCTTGCAGCACTTAAGGCTAAGATGTCATCTTACATATGATTAAAGTCTTAGAGCTTATCTAATGTCAGTGTAGATGCTGTCTTCCTTAAATAGCAAGGAGGAACATAAATAAATGGGATTTTGGAAAAATAAGTTATCAAGCAGGAAAAACATTTCATTATAAAAGTAATCTACAAGCATTTAAGATGGCATTTCCTTGAGTTACTTGTTTATGTAATTCATCACAGAAAACAACAACATCATTCATCAGTAGCAATACATGCAGCACTGGGGACTTGAGGGATTTGTTCTCTCCTTCTTTGGTAGTGGCTAAGAACCTGATTTCAATCTGTTCAATAAGTGAATGAACCTAAAAATCAATCTTTGAATATGTACTTAACAGTATTCAGAGAAACAGTTGGTTCCCAGCTATGTGTCACATGCTGTATATGTGTGTGTATACATATATACATATACATATATAACTTATAATTAAATATATTTATATGTTAATATATAATTCTACATTATTATCTATAATATGCATTTTATTTTCATGAGACATTTTAATCTAGTAAGGAAAATAAAGGAGGTGGTAAGTAAGGCTTTGAAGAAGACTAAATATGTCACTGGGTCTCATTTGTTTTTATGTGATAGCTTTCTTGGTATTTCAAGAATACTTAATAGGTGACAAACACACACACACACACACACACACACACACACACACACACACACACAAACTGGTTAAGAGATCTTGCAATATCACAATATCAGTGAAGGCCCAAAACAACAAGGCTCCGGCTTGATGACAGATGACCTCAGCCACAGTGATGAGACATAGTTGGATGATAGAAATATAGGTGAAAGGTAGCATTGAGGTGATTAGTAATAGGTTTAATAGAGGATATGCAAAAGAGAGATAAGTCAGGGCTAGCACGGCGGTTTGGCCTGAGTAGCTAGAAAGTAAAAGTGCTCTCCTATTTAGCAAGTAAGTACGCATTAGGTAAGATTGCAGGAATCTCAGTGTAGTGGTGTGACAAATGGCCCTCATAGGCCCATCCAGAGTGGCACTACTAGGAGGTGTGGCCTTGTTGGAGGAAGTGGGAATAGGCTTTGATGTCTCAGACATTCACATTCCAAGTACAACAATTATTTTCTGCTGCCTTCAAATCAAGATGTAGAACTCGCAGCAACCTCTCCAATATCATGTCTTCCCGCTTGCTACCATGTCTCCCACCATGATGACAATAGACTGAACCTCTGAACTGTAAGTCAGACCCAATTAAATATTATCTTTTTTCTAAGAGTGGTGATGTCATGGTGTCTCTTCACAGCAATAAAACCCAAACTAGGACGTCCAGCAGTGCGAGGAACTCACTTGATGGTGGTAGTCAGTAGGTTTCCTGTATATTTTCCCCCCACTAATAGTGACTTTCTTTTAGTTTATGCTCAGAGTTGACATTTTTTGCTTAATCATGTTTGAGATATGCCTAGCTTAACACAAGTAAGGAGTGGAGAAGCAACAGATTGGCAGTTTACACATTGATGCAGTTACAATGACTAGAAAATCCTATTGTGGAGAAAAGCAGATATGAAGTATAGATGGTTAATGGCCTTAGAAAGGTGGTAGAGGGAACAGAATGGAAGCTAAGAGACTTCTAAAACATGTAGAAGAGGTGAAAAGCTGGAAGCAGGACAGAGAAATGTTTTCATACTTAAATCATAGGGAAAGCATATGCATCAGTGATGCAAAGCTCATTGCCAAATTTTAGGTTGGCATGGATGTTTAATACCCTGAAGGATGATTGGAAAAGGCCCGTGATGCATAACTCCACTGCAATGGAAAGCCAGTAAGGTGCACAAGACATCTGGAGAGCCCAAGGAATATACACATACAGGTTCATAATCTGCAACCAAAGTAAGAGGATTATGTAAATAATCCTAGCAAGATTAATGCAAGATATTGGACACAGAACTTTGTAGACAACTGCTCTTTAAAAGAGCCATAGATCTGGAGACAGAGAGCATCAAAGGCCCATCAGTGGGGGACTAAGGCTATGAGCTGCCAGTTGCAGGGAAAGATGAATAATACTATGGAAGGTAAGACAATCAGGTAAGATTCAAAGGTACAGAGGGTCAGATTGTGACCACGCTGTCTGGTTAGTATACTCTGAGATACAGGAATTTCAAGTATGCAGAACATAAGGCAGTTATGAGACATCTTGAAATTATTAAGTATGTGCTAATTACTACAGCCATGGGCTTTCTGATTGTCATTCTGTGAGAGTAAATGTGGGCCTCCCCTCTTTCCTTAAATATGGCACCTCTGAAAACTCCAGGTGTTCTGAGTCATTGCTGTGATGGAATCTGCCTCCCATCTCATGGAATGCTCCTTATACTTTCCAGACAGACTTAAGCAGCAATGAGCTACCACGTTATCCTTTAATAACAGAGTGTCACCCACTGAGTTTAGGCTACAGGAAGACTGGCTGCTATCAATGCCCAGGTATCTAAACCGTCAGGGTCAGAAGCTTTCTGCGTTAGGTGATGATCTAGCCTAGAGAATATTTGATGGTTGGAATATTTGCTTTGGCTAGAAAAAAAAATCAAAGTGATTCAGAACATTAAATTCTGAGGGTCATACATGGTGGCCAGTGTGGCTTTGATTCTGTTTCTCTCTTCTACTTGTTGTTGACAAAGGGTGAAGACACAAATGGAATAGAAATTTAATATGAAGCTGTCTTAGGTGCAGAGTCACAGTGGCTGAATGGTATCTCTTGAAGCCACAGGTCTTTAAATATAATACTTTTTATTGAAAAGAATAGAATATTTTAGTCTAAGAATGCATGTGTGGCATGTATACTTCATTTCCTGGTGTGTCTGGGTCATGCCAGGAATTACTCTTTTATTCTCAAAATGAAAATGGACTGACTCTCAGCTGGCCATTTGAATAACATGAAAACTGTGCTCTTTCTCTCTCTCTCTCTCTCTCTCTCTCTCTCTCTCTTTCTCTCTCTCTCTCTCTCTCTCTCTCCCTCTCTCCCTCTCTCTCTCTCTCTCTTTCTCTCTCTCTCTCTCTCTCTCTCTCTCTCTCTCTCTCTCTCTGTGTGTGTGTGTGTGTGTGTATTCCTTCTAAGGGAGCATTCCCTACATTAATTTGTCTGTAGAATGCCTGAAATAGTTATTGCTTGTATGATTCTGAGAGCAGAAAAATGATGAAGATTTGTTAACTCAACTTTAGAGGACCCAATCTGATACAGCTATGCAGAGGGAAGCATGATTTTATGGGGTTTTCTATGGGTCGCTACCAACTGGAGTCACACAGGAATATTTTTCTGACCTGTGGTCACTCATGGGATTTATTGCTACTTAAGCTTGTCTGGACAATTTGGGCCCATTCAATGAGCAGATAATTTATTTGAAGATGATAGCAAGGCCATCTTAAATACTTCACTGGGTGAAAGGAATATGGGGTTACATCATGCCCTAGGATCACAAAGCATAGTTTCTGCAGGTGTGACAGAGTGCTCTTGCAGAATGGAGTTGCAGAACCCTGTTGATTAGCACAAGAAAGCTTTTTTTAAATTGAGTCAGTCTCCTGATGCCCAGCAGAAATTTGGACTTAATGTTAGGATGGGGTGGTGGCTCAGTGGGAGAAAGGACTGGCTGACAAGCCTGACAGTCTGAGTTCAGTCTCATGCACCTACATGGAGGAAGGCGAGAACAGACTCCTGTAAGCTGTCCTCACATCTCCACCAGCACACAGTGCTATGCACACATCCACATGTCTAAGCACACACAGTATACTAAATACATGAAATCGTCTGTGAAGAAGAAATGAGTCTTAGCTTGGATGACGGCTTAGGTTTCCCTTTGACAAACTGAAGCATACAGTCATTGGGCAATATGAAGGGTTGCTTTTTGTTTGCTTGCTTTTGCTTTTGTTTTGGATGAAACAGGAATTGTTCTGGAAATTCTAAGACAGCATGGAGAACTTGCTTTCTTAAACTGAAAAGTGGGAAGAGGTAGAAAGGGGGGGCAGTCGCTGTCCTTAGCAGGCCCCCAGACCCCGTAAGCAATTATAAGCTGGTTTCAGCAAAGGCCGGTGACAGATGCTCTATTTCTTTTGAAGGTAACTGTATCTTTTGACACATCTTAAATCAGGAGCTGGGGTTTATGTCCTGGTGCTTTTTCTACATCTCAGCAGTTCCCAAATGCCTGTCTAAATTCAAGAACACCGATGGCTTGGTAAAAGTGCATTTTATTCCTGGTTTCCAAGCGTGGATTATTCTCCTGGTTCACAGACAAAACCTGACAGATTTGGTGTGAAGATTTCTTTCTTGCTTTTTACTTTTATTCAAGTTAGGTGTTAAAGTATCATTTTCATCATTCCTAATCATAACACCTTTGGAGACTACGTCAACTAATGCCATTTCTGAAATTTACGTTTGAATCTAGTCTCACTACTCTCTATGTTGACAGTACATGTAATGTTATCCTTGATTTAACCTAAAATCTACAAGGTTGTGCCTTGGGATTCTAGACATGAGCGGTTAGAGATCAAAACAAATATTTTTATGTTTGATCAAGGAATAATGAGTCCAGCCAGGGAATATAACTGAAGAGGGGGGTCACAAAGATAAGAATCAAAAGACAGGGATAGATGCTATGAAACACTGTCTTTGGAGTACATTATGGCCAACATAATTATGGACGCATAGCAGCTGTGCCTATCTGAACAATAAGGCAGCAGAGAAGAAACCTGGCTGCTAAGGCAGAAGAAGGGAGTGACCATGAGTCAGTGAGAAGCAGGAGAGGGTAAAAGATGATTCAAGGCGTAACATGTTTGTACATGTATGAACTAGTCAAAAAATAAATAATAAAAAGAGACATGAGCACAAAGAATGAGTTAATACTTGAGATTATAGCCAACGATTCATTATACAATTAAACGCATATTCACCTTCTTCCACTTCTTTAATAAACTTTTATTGAATCTCTTCTATGCGCTTGGGATCTGAAACATTAAAAAAAATGCACATAATGCTCTAAGAAGCACATAGCTTCCCATGTGGCTTTTTCTTAGATTGTTGTAAGACAAGAGTGTCATCAATATTGAGACAACATGGAAATGGCTGAGTGTGGATTGGAATGGGAATCCACAGGGGGAACATTTTCAATCCAGGAAAACTTGGTCAGAGAAGGTTGAGTTGAACGTTTGACAACAGGTGAAGACCAAACACTTTCTAGACAAAACCAACCAACCAAACTAAACCACAACATCAAAGAATGCACCGAGAGGCACGGGGGAGAAGTGGGAGTGCACTGGAGGACCTTGGCATTATATTGGATTCTTCTTTCAAAGACCTCTCTTCATTTAGTGGGAAAGTTTGCATAGCCTCAGAGAGCTCTTAGGTAAGTTCAGCAAATCAGAGAGAACTGGATTCAGGGTCAGTAAAGGCTCCCCACCCCACACAACTGCTTCAAACCAAAAAATGTTGCTTTGGCTATTCATTTGCTTAGTTACTTACTTATAACTTACTTGTTTTTGCAGAGAAATAATGGTCTCCCATAGTTACCCAGGTTTATAATCCTAAGTCTTAGAGGGCTGAAGCAAGAGGACTGCTTCGCATTTGAAGCCAGTTCAAGATACACAGTGAGACATCTCAAAATTAATTAGTTACTTAGATAGTTAATTGATTAATTTAGAAGGCAGAGGATAGGACTGACATCCAGTATTGTCCTCTGATTTTCAGATATGTCATAGCATGGCATGCAGACACAATTACATAATCACACACAAACACATCTACACATATGAACATGCTTATGCATATACACACTACACACATACATCGCACATATCACACACACACACACACACACACACACACACACACACACACACACACTTACCAAAAATAAAAATATGTTTTAAAGCCACAGAGAAACCAGGTTGCCTGTTATGAGGAAATGGGATTATTCATTCATTAGACAAAACTGTAGAAGATGCCGAGAGACATGCCAGTGTATTACTGATCAAAGCATCAAAGAGTAATGAAGCTCACTTCTGTAAATTTTTTGTATTTTTTTTAATCAAAACTTGTCCTACTTTCAGAGACCAAAGTCAGTGGGCATGTGTGTCCATGTTTCCTCAGATTAAGTTAGAAATTCTGATTTTAACATTTCCCAAGTTTCTCATCCTTCCCTTATGCACCCGCTACTACTCTGTCTCATCTGCCTCAATTCATGTAACCAACTCATTCTCCCAGGTCTTCATTACCATGGAGAGAATGAAGTGGAACTTCTGTTCACTGTGTCCCATTACTTTTTCCAGGAATATTTGCACTTTGTATGTGCAATGCTAACTGTATGTGGTTATGGTTTGGGAGATTTAAACATTATCAATGAAGCCGTAGGAAAGCCTTCTATAATCTGTTAGACCACACTTAGAGTGTCTAGCTCCTTTGGCAGATGAGGCCCATTGTCTTAGTTAGGGTTTCCACTACTGTGACAAAACCCCAAAAAGCAAGTTGGGGAGGAAAGGTTTTATTCAGCTCAGAATTTCCAGCTCATAGTTCATAACTGGAAGAAGTCAGGACGGGGACTCTAATCAGGGCTAGAAACTGGAGGTTGCAGGTGATACAGAGGCCATGGAGGAGTTCTGCTTACTGACCTGAATCCCATGACTTGATCAGTCCACCTGCTTTCTTACAGAATCCAGGACCACCAGTGCAGGGATGGCTGAGTCCTCCCCTATTGATTGATCACTAGTTGAAAATGCCTTACAGCTGGATCTCATGAAGGCATTTTCTCTACTGAAGCTCCTTTCTCTCTGAGTCAAGTTGACACACAAAACCAGCCAGTATACCCATCATGCAAGGTGTGGTAATAATTTGAGAATGACTGTTGAACATGAGTAAAATGTCAGTCATGTGGAGTATTTCTTCAATATTTTTGGCACAGAGAGTTCTGATTTCCTTTAGAGAGAAGGAGCTGTCAACATTAAATACCAATATCCACTCAGGTGAGAATTTTACCTGTAGCTTTCTCTAAAACAACAACAAAACCCAAAATCAATCAAGCAAAGAAACAACAACAAAACATACTGCATATCCAAAGGCACTCATTAGCTTATTGAAGCCAAATCTCCCAGGTCCGAAGACCCATGTCTTGAAGCAGTTTCTGAGTTACATTAGCAGCCTTCAAAGGATGCGGCTGCCTCTGAAAAGATGTTCGCAGCACCTTCATTTCATTGGGTGACACAACATAACAGACCTTTGCGGTTGGGTTGCCACCTCTAATTTAATGTGAGGATCTTTTGATAACACATCTGCTTCATTAGCTATGAGAATGTCAGCTTTGAAGTTTAAGTTCTGGCATTGGGCTGAGCAAGATCTTCTGCATCGTTTGCTTTGTAGATGATTAAAGAGACATAACGTGGGAAGGAAAGGAGTTAACTCCGATTGTGTCTTTTTTTTTTTTTTTTAATCTATGTCCTGTGATGTAATGAATAGAGAATATAGTGTTAGATTTGAATCTCTAATACCACCTTATGGCCATCAACCACCAGTAAGGTTTTTGTGAGGACTGAATTAAATACAACATATTAGAGAGTAGAATCCTTGGCATATAGTAGGCATTTGGTGCAATCTTTTTTTTTTTATAGTTTGTAAATTGATTTTTATGTCATGTTTCTTAGTCTGATTAAAAAAAAAAGAAAAAAAGAAACCACCCTTAATTTGGTGAAAGCTGTAGATTGTTTTATTGATTTATTTATTTATTTATTTATTTATTTATTTATTTATTTATATTTCAAAGGTTATCCCCTTTCCTGGTTTCCCCTCCACAAATCCCTATCCCATCGCTCCTCCCCCTGCTTCTATCAGGGTACTCTCCCACCCACCCACCCACCCACCCAATCCTGCCTCACTGCCCTAGCATTCTTCTATACTGGGACATCAAGCCTTCACAGGACCAAAGGCCTCCCCTTCCACTGATGCCAGATAAGGCCATTCTCTGCTATATATGCAGCTGGAGCCATGGGGCCCTCCATGTGTACACATTGGTTGATGGTTTAGTCCATGGAAAAGGTGTAGATTTTTGTTTCTTAGAAATAGTTATGCACATTAACCTCAACATTTTTCAGTGATATTGTAAACTTCCTTAAATTATCAGGCCAGTTGTGAATGGTAGCCTTCTCAGTCTCTACTGTCCAGATGTTGGCTCACCAATCTAAAGGTTTCTTTGAGAGGATATTTTTATGTACAAAATTACCATCAAATTAGTAGACTTTGAGTAAAACCAGCTGATCTCCATAATATGGGTTGTCTTCATTTTCAGAGTCATCAGAGGTTTATGAAAAGGAGGTAGTTATGTCTAGCCTGCCATAGTGCTCAAGGTTTCCACATAGGCTCCATAAATTCCAGTCGTCCAGATGGCCCTACACACTTAAAATTACATGAAGTAAATATGAGAGAGAGAGAGAGAGAGAGAGAGAGAGAGAGAGAGAGAGAGAGAGAAGAGAAGAGAAAGTATGTGTCTTTCTTGAGATCATAAGCATGAACAGTTGATAATCAAACATACATGTTAGTAGTATGTTTAGAATATAAGTATTTAATAAGGTAGGTAAGTTACTAAGTCTTTTGTACTGAAATCATCTTTGTGTTAGATCGTCTTGCCCGTGGTGAGCTACTTAAAGTGTCCCAAGTATTGTAAGACAGGCCGCACAAAGTTATGAAGTTTAGTAAGTTTGGTATTAGGTATTTTTTTGCTTGAATATTTTCAACTTACAGTGGGTTTGTTATGATCTATGTTCAAGAGATATTTTGAAGTATTTCTATTTGTTTTTGAACTGATCAATATGATCAATAGGCTGCATGATAAGAGAGATAGGCATAAGGGGTATTAGATGGTTCAGTGGGTAAAGGCACTTGCTGACAAGCCTGGTAACCTGAGTTCAATCCTCTGGCATCCACATGGTAGGAAAAAAAAAAACTGCCCAATTGTCCAACAGCCTTCCTAAGTGTATTGTGGCACAGGTACTAACCCCAACACAGTAAATAAATAAGTACAATAAAGATGGATAAATACAGAGGAAACTTGGTAGATTGGAAATAAAGAAAAATTTTGTCAATTTGTACTGATTTTCTATAATTCAATTAACTCCATATATTCGTTCTACTGGTTCTTTCTCTGAAAGAAGTCTTGACTAACACATTGAATAACTAATTAAGACACCTAGGGAATTCAGGAACCCTTCTCCATCAAGAGAGGAGACATTTGGGAAATGACATTATTATTTGCTGTTCATTATACCTTACTTCTCTTACAGAATGATTTTACTGCTCTTCTAGTAATAGCTCGTTGCGAGGTAGCATTTTAAAGCACAATGTAAACATTTCTTACAGATGCTGAAATAAATGCCTTCTATTGTACTTTAGAATCAATTTCAGAATGTCTAGAAATTTTGGTAATATTCAAGGAAGAACTAAAGAACAGGATGGATGTGCATTGGCCTGATCATGACCAACTCCCTTCCCACCAAGTGCAGCAGTGCTGGACAGAAGCCTATTTTGACTTTCCTTGTCTCATATGTACAAATAGGAAAGTCTTGTCAGAGTTATGGGGCAAAGGATCAGTGATGGAAACATAAACTAAGCTATTTCCTGCTTTGCACACCAATCTTAAGTTACATCCATTTGAAGTGTTCACTTTTCAAAATGATGTGGCATGTTGTAGACTCAAAGAAGAAATGCTTGTAAATCTTTAGAAGTATCTACGCATGAGAATCCCTAAAAAATCAAAAATGAAGAGAAAAGTTGGCCAAAACTTGACAATAAAGTACAGAAGGAATGAGTGGGCATGATCATTCACAGCCCAAATGGACCTACCAGATTTTTGATCCAAAGGTCTGTCTGCAAGACCTCTATGACAACTTTTTGCAAGGGCGTTGCTCAGAAGCAACCATTGTCAACAGAACAAGTAAGATGGTTGTGGTCATGTGACTGCTGAGACTACTTGCACAGTTCTTCAGTAGAAGCAATCTACTCATTTTTTTCCAGAAAAGAATGGTCACAATAATAGCATGTAGGTGGAAGAAAAGTGACTCTGCCTGCCCCATTCCTTTACCCACAGGTTCACACTCTCTGACTGACTGGCTTCACAACAAATTTGTAACAAGATTTGTTTTTCATCTGTGAAGTGGAAATATCTGCTTTTTTTCATGGGAGCATTGTAAAGATACATGAGATACGTTGCTTGAAATATTTTGGGCCCCACTGATGGTAAGTGATGTTATTCCAATGCATTATTATTGACTTCACAAATAACTTGTCACCAACCTCAGTCTGTCTAGAACACTTGAATTCCTCAGGGAAAGCCTCAGTATTGAATTAAGTTTTTTTCCAAATTTTTATTAGATATTTTCTTGATTTACATTTCAAATGCTATCCCGAAAGTCCCCTATACCCTTCCCCAAGCCCCCCCCCACTGCCCCCTACCCACCCACTCCTACTCCTTGGCCCTGGCATTCCCCTGTACTGGGGCATATAAAGTTTGCAAGACCAAGCGGCCTTTCTTCCCAATGATGGCCAACTGGGCCATCTTCTGCTACATATGCAGCTAGAAACACGAGCTCTGGGGGTACTAGTTGAATTAAGTTTTATACAGGTAAATAATCTGTAGAACATGGTCTCTATTCTGTTAGTAGCCCCTTATTATTATGAGGGAGGAAGTGATGTAAGCTGCAGCATAGTAGAGAGGAAGACGAATCAGACTATATCTGATCAGTTAAACTTGTTTACTAATCAGACCTGGAAATTAGCTCAAGAAATCACTTTAAGTGGATTATATGAATACAAATACTTGGTCTATATCACACAGGTCTATGAACGGTCCTTCAGACTTCCCTAGTGCGTTTAAAGTTAGGTTGAGGGCTGGCAAGGTGGCTTAGTGGGGAAGAGGAACACTTGCTGGCAAGGTTGAACTTAGTTCAATTATTTGGAATAAAAGAATAAAAATAATTCCTTCCATAATTGGTCCTCTTGATCTCTAGTTACATTCTATGTTAAATGTATGTGAAAGAACACGTCGCCCCCACACACACTGAAACTTAAAGTTATTTGAGTCAATAAACGCATATTAAGCATGCAATATTTGTAACTGGATTGGATTTCAGTAGTATAAAAACTGTTCAAGAAAAATCTCTCAGTGCCATACAGAAGTCTAACCACTTATATTAAAAGCACTGAGTAACATTATGACCTTAAACTGACCCTTAAAAAAATGATGCGGGATAAGTTTCTGAGCACCACGAACAATAGCAGTACCAAACCTCACCCACTGGCAGAGTAAAGAGGTTTGATTTTGAGTCTACTGCAATTCAGGACTGCTTTTAAAGGGAGCTACTTCCAGGGTTTTAGAACAGGGAAAGTCTGAATACATACAGCATATTGCAAAAATCTTGTGCTAGGGAAGTATGGGTCCATAGATATTTTTATTAGATATTTTCTTTATTTACATTTCAAATGTTATCCTCTTTCCAAGTTTCCCCTCCGAAAATCCCTTACCTTCTACCTGCTACCCCTGCTCCCCAACCCACCCACTCCCATTCCTGCCCCTGGCATTCCCCTATACTGGGGCATAGAACCTTCACAGGACCTAGGGTCTCTCCTCCCATTGATGACCGACTAGGCCATCCTCAGCTACCCAATCACAAAAGAACACACATGATATGCACTCACTGATAAGTGGATATTAGCCCAGAAGCTCAGAATCCTTCTTAGAAGAGGGGAACAAATACCCATGGAAGGAGTTACAGAGACAAAGTTGGGAGCAGAGACTGAAGGAATGACCATCCAGAGACTGCCCCACCTGGGGATCCATCCCATAAACAACCACCAAACCCAGACACTATGGCAGGTGCCAACAAGAGCTTTCTGACAGGAGTCTGATATAGCTGTCTTCTGAGAGGCTCTGCCAGTGCCTGGCAAATGCTCACAGTCTCCATTGGATAGAACATGGGTCCATAGGTTTTTATTATTATTATTATTATTATTATTATTATTATTTTATTTTATTTTTTTTTTTTTTGGTTTTTCGAGACAGGGTTTCTCTGTATAGCCCTGGCTGTCCTGGAACTCACTTTGTAGACCAGGCTGGCCTCGAACTCAGAAATCCGCCTGCCTCTGCCTCCCGAGTGCTGGGATTAAAAGCGTGCGCCACCACGCCCGGCTCATAGGTTTTTTTTTAAAACATGAGTCATTCCAGTAGAGATGCTGACTGGCATGATGACTTTAAAACAGCTCAACAGAACCTTATAAAACCAAACACACACCTACCGTACACGAGTTAGACTCACTGAGATAAACATAGAAATGTTGAAATGAATGTGGATGTGTTTTCGAACGTGTGTCCACAAATATCATAGAAATAAGTATCAACTTTTTAGAATGTTCATTGATGTGGTCCGAAGGTACCTATGTATTTATCAAGTAGGTTCGTCACTTTACAGCCAGTCTTGATTTTTGTTTACTCGACACCTCTGTCCTTTTTCGCACCACCGTCTTGCACTTTACTTTAAGAAAAAGCAAGAAAAACCAATGGAAGAAGGCTCGGAGGTATCACATTCCAAATGACACTCTGGGAAAGGCAAAATCAAGGATACAGTAAAATAGAGGTGCAGCCCAGAGGCTTAGGGTGTAGGTGGGAAGAAGGATAAACAAAGAGTATCTGTAGGGGAGTAGCAGTATTCTGTCTACCTCTGTGAGAACGAGTACACCCTGCTAACATTCATGCACACCTGTAGAATAGACAACTCAAATAATAAACCCCAGTGTGGAACATGAGCTAATATTGTGTGGATGTAGTTATACTGACTGTAACACATACCACTCTGAGTGCAAGACTCTGACAATGAGGGGAGCTGTGTTTGTTGGGTCACTAGCAAGTGGGAACTCTACCCTCTACCCAATCTCTCTGCAGAGCTAAAACTAGTCTAAAGATTAAATGCCACATTTTAAGTAAATTATCTGAAGATTTACATATATTTAATAAGAAATTGATGAATCTATTTTAACACATATGAAAGTGATAGGATTCATATGAAAACATAATTTTTGGAGTGAAAATAATGGATTGAAGAAAGACTCTAGGGGAATAAAGTAATATAGGCAGCCAACAAGAGTGGTACCCACCTGTTTCTTGTCTCCTTAGGTTAAGGAGGTTACCATTATTCAAGTGCTTTTTATAGCATCCCCCAAGATCCTACACTACACTATCACTCTGATGTTGTTGAACTAATTTAGATACTGTTAAACTCAATAGACCGCAGAACAGCCTTGACTTACTTAGGGCCTAAACTTCCACAGAGGACTTTTTCAAAAATGCCTGTAACATAGCTTTCTGGCAAGCCCAAGGGCAAGTGTCACACTGTGCTCTGGAGAAATGCTCTCCTTCCTACCACAGATCCCACATCTCCTGTCCTCAGAGGATAGTGAAAAGGCGAACTTTCCCACTTGCTGTCTCTTCAGTAGCTTTGCGAAAGGGTGTCAGGCTGAGTTGCTTATTTTTGGAATAAGTGTTAATGATTTTAGGTTTTTTTTTTTCCCTGTGTACTCTGTTCCAGCAGTGAACAGACTCTTAACAAATCTCCAAAATAAACTCATTTACCAAGGCTTTCTCATAGTTGTCATTCTGGAAGACTGAACAAACATTAGAAAAGCAGTAATCCAAGTTATCGTGCCAAAGAAGTGTATGTCCAAGGCCAGGATTTCTCATGTTTGAATATGGATATGGAACCTCAAGTGGTAGGTATTTTTAATTTTTCTTTTTCCTTTTCTTTTTTCTTTTACCTATTTTTTTTTATTTCTTCTTTTTCACTGGTTCTGTTTTTGATAGACCTGAAAGGTAGGGCTGCTGGCTGTTTTAAGGAAGATCTGCTCTAACAGACTGAAGGCTGCATTCTTTTATTTGGGAGACTTGGTTTCATACCAGAGAATTACTAATTGTGGCTCTGACAATCCCTTTCCAGATGGCAGTAGGTTGATCCAAAACACAAAAGGACCCAATTGGTCTAAAGCTTGGATGAAAGTCCCAGAGAGAACTGGGGAAGAGTTAGAGGGAATTATTTCTGTTACTGGAGCTGTGTCCACAACGTCTAAAATGTGAGCTAAGTGGGGCAAGGGAAGTGATTCAACTTAGATTCCTACTTCCTGCTTTCTGTGCCTCCAATTAAGAGAGCCCACACAAACACTTATTTTCTTGCCATAAGACTGTGTTAGAGGAGAAAAGTGGTTAAGCATAGGCCTCATCATCCCTTCACAATTTATGGACTATTCCACATTTCTTCCTTTTTGTCCTACTTTCTGGAGCCACTTGTTTCTCTCCACTTCTGTTCCTCCCTCATTCCTTTCTTTTAACTATCTGTCTTTGTATGAAACAAAAAACACATTCACAAACAAAGGCCAGATGAGGAAAGGAGCATTACAGAAAGGTGCCCAGAGTAAGGCCCTCCTGTGGTCATCTCTCTACTGAAACATCAATTTATGCCAGAAACTACCTTGGTGGGAGCTAAGGAAGGAATGTAAGAAGCAACAGTACTTTATTTTGTCACTATAATAAAGAATTCTATCTTGAAGGCAAGAATAACAGAAGTTACCCTTCTTCTCTTAACTAAAACAAAACAAAACACACATACACACACACACACACACACAAAAAAAAAAAAAATCAAACAAAAACCACCACCACCACCAACAACAACAACAACAACAAATACAAATATAGGTTGAAGAGAAATATCATTTGCTTCAGAGTCAAAGAGGAAATTAAGACTTAGACATTGAATCCATCATGTTAGAATCTAATACTAAACAGAGCTCCATGGCCAGGGTCTATCCTCTAGACCCCTGTTGTTGGCTCAGCATTCAAAGGACTGCATCCAACAGCTATTTATCAACAGAGGGTAGCACAACACAAAGAAGGACTCCATCTGTTTTGGAATAGTTCAATGGAATACACATAGACTTTACCTTGAAAAATCCATGACAGCGTGGGAAATCCTCAAACAAAGAAGGTACCGATATTCTCTGTCCCTAGAACAATGCCCTTTTATGAAGCTTCCAAACACATTGCATCCTAGTGCCAGGCAGGGATCCACAGCCTGTTTTTTATTCCAGTGGGAGGGACTCGTGGTTGTTTGCAGTGGTGTTGGTTCCGGGTATGCCACATGAAGAGCATGAAGAGCACATGTTTTGGTCCTACAGCTGTGCTACAAAGGTCAGAGTGTGTTGTGAGCTTCAGATATCACAACATGTTGCAGTATTGGTGATCTCTGAAGTGCAAATTCCATAGCTTTTCTTCCACCAGGCTATCGTTGTCTGTGAGAAGACATCATAATATAGAGAAAGAAGAATATATGAAGTATAAAGTCATACCAACTTAGGGCCTGTCCATTCATAAAGAGGAAAGTTTCCTGGCATGGTATAACCTCTGATTATACATGAGATATCTACCATCTTGTGGCAGTTTGTTAGGGATATACTGGAGCCCTTTTTCTTGGGAATTCAAACAAGACTTTGCAGCCCTTTACAGGCATATCAGTAAAAGTATATAAAGTATGAGTTTGTGTCAAGCATAGATTAAGCACTATTAGCTGCAAGTAGCTTGCTTAGAATTTCTGGAAAGACAAGTGCAAACACAGCCAGATTATGGCATCTGGAATAGATAATGCTTTGAGTGTGGAGACACTGGTGTGTGTCTACAAGCACCACACACTTGAACGAAAGGGCTGGCAAAACTCAAGGCTCTGTGGAAAAAGGCACTTTTAACAAAGCTTGACAACCCGAGTTTGATTACCAGGACCCACAAGGAAGAAGAGAACAGACTACACACACATACACACACACACACACACACACACACACACACACACACACACACACACAC
>LR750272.1:492286-579161 GCA_902729485.2 Mus minutoides
CTTCTGGTAGCCAGGCAGGACTCCTAGTAGAGGGATAACAGCAACCTACTCACAAAATATATCTTGCCTACAAAGGCACAAAAACAGAGCAGAGACAGAGGGAATGGCCAACCAATGACTGGCCTAAATTAAGACCCATCCCAATTGGCAAGCACCAATCCCTGACACTATTAATGGTACTCTGTTATGCTTGCCTGCAGGAGGAGCAAAGCACACTGTCCTCTGAGAAGCTCCACCCAGCAGCCAATGAAACAGTTGCAGAGGCCCACAGCCAAACATAAATGGATCTAGGGAAGTCTTGTGGAAGAGTTGGGGGAATGATTGAGGGACTGGAAGAGGACAGGAACTGTTCAGGAGGACCAAGTAACCTGGACCATTGGGTGTTCCCAGAGAGAGACTGAACCATCAAGCAAGGAGCATAAGCTAGACCTAGGTACCACCTCTCCCCCACATGCACATATATAGCAGATGAGCAGCTTGTTCTTCATGTGGGTCTCCCCACAACTGAAGCAGGAGCTGTCCATGAATCTGTTGCCTGCCTGCCTGCTGCCTGCCTTCCTGCCTGCCTGTGAATCCTGTTCCTCTAACTGGGTTGCCTTTTCTGGCCTCAGTGGGAGAGGATGCTCCTAGTCCTGATGGGGACTTTATGTTTGGAGGAAGGTTACCCAGTTGGGGGGGGGTCTCCCCCTTCTCAGAGGAGACCCAGAGAGGAAATGAATAGGGAGAGGACCAATCTGTGTGAGGAGATTCTAGGAGGCGAGGGGGAGCTCTTATTGGGATATAAAGTGAATAAACAACTTTTTCAAAAAGATGAGCAAATAAGTTATGGAGAGATGGGAGAGAAAGAAAAGCAGAAGTATGTATGCACAATAAATAGAGGAGGAGCTGGATTCTCAAGGTGGTAAGGAACAGTCTGTTGACCACCTAAGGCCATTCATGGTGAGGTCCTGGCTCTTCCTGCCACAGAAGCTCATGTCTGGGTTCATGGCCCTATATCAGTGGGGGTCTGTTAGTCTCTTACCAACAAAGGCCAGGTTGATGTGCCTGGTCTAGCCTGCAGACCAAGGCCATGTTAATGTGTGAAGGCTGTGCAGAGCTAGCCCCACCTGGGTTTCATAGGCATGAGATCAGGAGGGCTAGCCCTGCTCTTCATCAGCTCCAGTACTAGGGAGCACAGGGGCCCCATACCTTACCCATGAAGCATAGTAGAGCTGGTGGTGGTTTCAGGAGTTGTAGATAAGCCAGCCCCAAGGGTCGGAACATGGAAAATCTGGCCCTGCAACTTGTCTGCCATGCAGTAGGGTCCAGTGGACAAGTGAGAGATACCCTTCCTTGCTCTTATAACCTTGGACAGCCGAGGTGGGAGAGCTGGTCCCAGGCTCATGATAGCAACACTCAGTAAAGCAGACCCTTCACTTTGTCTGGGTAGCACAATAGAACCGGCCCTTCTGGTATGGGTACAGGTGAATTAGTCCAAAGGGCAGCAGAGCAGGAGAGTTGGTTCTGCTTCTTGCTAGCTGCAGCATTGGCAAAACTAGCTGGGGCAGTGCTGGAGAGCTTTCCCTAGTGGTATGGGTGTAGAAGAGCTTAGCTATTATGCAGGCCCAGATCCAGGGCTTTGAATTGGTCCATCCCAACATCTATCCATCCCAACATCTATCCCGTTGATAAACTGCTGGAGCACATGAAGGGACTATTCCTATAGATCCAAAGCTGCAAGATCTCCATGACGCTGAATATCCTACAGGAGTCCTTGTGAGGATCTGGTACTGATAGTGTAGCAGAAGTCAGAGGCCTCAGACCAGACTAATGAGGCATTTCAATGAACATTTGCAAGTAAAGTATGGACAAATGTTATACTGTGAGACACTTTGTAACCCATGAATTTTTTTTTTCTTTTGAGGGAGAGGTGGCAAGGGCAGAGGGCAGGTATGAAGGGATGGGAGATGTGTGGATTGGGGGGGATGATGTGTAATTCACAAAGAATCAATAAAAAGTTAAATAAAACATTTTTACTATGCTATTTTCACCTTGACTTTCCTTTCTCACCTGACACTTGAGTACAGGAATATGCCCTGCTGTTTCCAGCTTTTAAATTAAATCAGGTTTTAGTAGAGTTCCTTAAACCAGAGACAGTTCAAATCGATAAAAGGCTTTGTCTCCCAGGTGGATGTGGTTTTAAAGGGTTGCCCATAATTGATATTCACTCAGACAAACTGGAATATAAAGAAAAAGAAACAAAACAAACTAAAATATGAAATTGGCTTTGGGACATTGAAGTAAATATCTGAAGTGACCCCAATAGACACAATGTGTACCTTGGATGTGAGAAGAAATTGGGACTTCTTCCTAGCCAATATATTATGGCAAAGGTGAAGGGAAATTTTAGATAGTTGGTGACTCAGAGGATTTGGTTTGGAATGAGTCTAACAGGAGGTTATCCTAGGCAGCCATGACACCACTGAAAGTCGCTAAAGAAGGGACTTAGTCTCCCTTAAAAGCACAACCTACCTATCCTAAGATAGTCTTTTAAAAGTAAGCTTGTATGGGGCTGTATTGCTACAAGAGTATCAATTCCATCAGCAACAAACTGAATGTGGATGAAAACTAGGGATTCTGGTAGGAGCATAGCCATCAATGACACCAGTATTGTAGGCTGGCAAATCTGTGAAGCAGGAAGCCAGTTAAATCATGCCTGGACATGAGACCTACAGAGACTGTAATTTGATATATGAGTATGTATTGTTCCACTGAGTTTATGCTAATCTTTCACCCAGCAAGAGAAAACTCATAAAATTGAATGATAGGGTGTTTTCTTATGAACCATATGTGGGAGAGCAATTGATACTGTTATTACAAATGAGGTTGGGGATGGGAATGGGTCTAGGAATTTGGGGAATTCTTTCTGAAATTTCCAAACTCTAAACCTTTCTTAATTTGAAGGAGTCAATGATGGATAGAAGTAATTTTCTCAAATACGTGACTATGGAACACTCCAAAACCCTAAAACATAATCAAAAATTATGCTATTACAAAATTATGAAGAAAAAATTCATGTTAAAGATATATGACAGACATCTATACGCCCTTTTTTCAGCCACTGATTCTCTATGAGGACTGTCACCATCACTGTCACTATCACCGCCACCATTAAAGGTTTACAGTTAAATAATAAGATTCCCAGCTAACCAGTTTTTTTTAAAAAAAAAAAAAAACTATTTATAAGACATCAGCAGAACTCACATGAGAAAACTAGAGCCATATAGCTCTATACTGGCTCTGAGAGTCTGTGTCCTAAGGGACCAACCCCACCAGACAATGATACTCTTTCAAGCCATTGGCTGTCTTAGGTGAAAATGGGCAGGGAAGAGAAAAGAATTTGAGACAGCAGAGACTTAAGTGACATTACAGTCACAGATCCCTCATTAGGAGCAATACTTACTGACCTGCAGCTATTTCTTATTTTTTTCTTCCTTTGTACAACTTTACCTGAGATGATGAACTGAACGTGAGTTGATTCTAAAGGGTGAACCCCAGCACTGGGAATAAAATTTGCTCTTCTATCAGTACTGATGAATGGACAAGTCAGGTCCACCGAGGCAAAAGAAGAGTAGATGTTTCTTTTCAGTGACCTCAGAGTTCCCTAGCTTTTGTGCTGGGACGTACTGCATAGGTGACTTGTTGTCTTCTGACATCTTTAGATGCTACTGTGTCCTACTCTTGTTCCTGTTTATATAGCCACTTTTACTTAATAGATTTTTTTCCTGTAATTTTTCTTCAAATATGCGCTCTCTGATTAGACCTATATTTTCCTCCTGTTTCTGAATCAACCACCACCCTCATTTAAAAGGTGATCAAATACTTTGGTTGACAGTTATTTGAAATTATTGCTGATGGCCAAGCCCCAAAGAAATAGTGAATAAAACGGACAATGAAGGCAAATGCATTTTGATGCATACTTTCAAAAGTCAGCTCGGACATAAAGCCATGGTGAACTGTTAGGGGGTTTAGTGACAATTTTAACATGACACTGCTACACTGAGCAAGAGCAGCATCACAAGCCTAAATCAGTGTTGTGAATCCCATCCTCACTTAAAAGACTTTCCAAGTTCATCGCCGTGAGCTTGAGTTTAGCAAAGACTTTTTAGATATGACATCAGAAACAAAAATGACAAAACAAAGAAATGGATCCTGCCAAAAAATAATTTTCTGTTATTAATAAAATAAAAATTAAAACCTGTGAGAACTCTGTTTTCTTTCCTCACTATTTTTCATTGAAATAGACTTTTGCCTTTCATACAATAAGTCTCAATCAGTTTCTGCTCCCTCCATTTCTACTAGCCCCACCCCTTCACACACACACACACACACACACACACACACACACACACACACACACACACGTCCCCTCTCCCGCTGATCCGCTCCGATACTGTTTCACTTCAAAACAGAAAGCAAGCAAACAAATAAACAAAAGCAAAGAACAGGACTTTAGAAGGCAACAGTCACAGCTGACAAAATAAGCTTCAATAAGACAAAAGCCTACAGCAAGGCTGGAAAAGGCAACCCACAAGGAGGAAGTGTCCCAGGAGCGGGCCACCAGAGACGCTTCAAATCCCAGCTTTAGAAGTTCCACAAAATCACCAAGCTAACAGCCATGACACACACCCAGAGGACCTGGTGCAGACCCATGCAGGCCCTGGGCTCTCTTTTGCCCGTTCTGTGAGCTCATGTGAGCCCTGCTTAGTTGATTTGATGGATCGTGTTCTTCTGGTGTCCTCCATTTCTTCTGAGTACTTCTGAATCTTTTCTCCTTTCTTCCATGGGGTTTCCCAAGCTCCAAGGCTAAGGACTTGATGGAGACCTACAGTCTAGATTCTCTCCTCATAATGTCTGGCTGTGGGTCTCTGTACTTGCTACCATCTGCTGTTGGAGGAAGCAGCAGTCTGACAATGTCTGGACATGGCATCTGTCTGTGAGTATAGTAGAATATCATTAGGAATCATTTCATTGTTTTTTCGTTTTGTTTTGTTTTGTGTATTTTTTTTTTTTTACTTTGTTCAGTCATATTTGATTCTAGTCGTTTTCATTTCTAGACTATCCAGTGTCATCTTCTGGATCATCCCAGGACTGTCAAGCTATCTGAAAACCTAGTACAGTGGAAACTTCCTAGAGTCCATGAAGGTGTTGGCAGACTTCCTGGCCTGCTGAGGCATGGAACAATAAAGAAGGGGCAATCTTGATGTTCAAGGCAAGGAGTTGAAGATTCTATTGGTCTTGGTAGAAGGAATAGGGAGGGGTTTTGTGGTGTGAACAAATGTCTTATGTGCACATTTCAGCAAAATTGTTTGTGTTAGCTTGTAGATTTGCTCCCCACGGTGCTGTAGGATAAGGAAGTTATGAGAAGTCCAGTTGGGGACGACATGCTACGGAGCAGCAGCATTCCCGTTATCTGCCTCCTGCATCTTTTTTTCTATCTTTCCTATAATCAGCTTCACTCTTCTTTCAGAGGACTGCACAACTTCGTACTAGCTAGATTGGTCCTTCAGGCAAGACTTCCAGTGGTGGTCCTAGGTTGTACTGGGTTGAGTTGTTGACTGAAAAGGTTCCATGGAGGTCTCCAGGCAACCTCAGCTGATTCTAGGACGTAAGTTTGCACTCCAAAATCTGAGGTTGGGGCTTCATTTTTGAAGATAATAATCACACAGCTCATTAAAAGTAGAAAGGTGGCTGGGCGGTGGTGGCACACACCTTTAGTCCTAGCGTTTGGAAGGCAGAGGCAGGTGGTTTTCTGAATTCGAGGCCAACCTGGTCTACGAGTGAGTTCCAGGACAGCCAGGTCTACAGAGAGAAACCCTGTCTCAAAAAACGAAAACCAAACCAAACCAAAAAAACAACAACAACAAAAACAAAAACAAAAGAATAAAGAATGAAAAGAAAAAAGAAAGGTTAAATTGGTGCTTGCATGAAGCCTTCACCACTACATTCTAGTCTCTTTGGTATAGGAAGGTAGGTACTCTGCAGACTATCTAAAGAGAAACTTGGACACTGACCCATCCACTAAACCCACCACCTACAATCTGCCATACTGTCAAGATATTCTGTGGCAATGATGGTACAGAACTTGTGGGACTAGCCAACTAATGTCTGGTTTAACTTGTAAAATTGTTTTCAAATCATCCATTGAGGCACAGACACACAGTACTATGCAGGATACATAAACTCTATTTACAACTCAAAAATACTAATATAAAAAATTTAAAAAAAAAAACCCAAACTACTAAAATTTGAATAGACACACTTATAAAGATTGTATATAAGTGGCCAATAAACATGTGAAAGAGAAAATACTGAGTGTAATTGATAGCTGGGAAAATTCACATCATATGGAAAAAATGGCATATTACTTCCCAGGCATTATCAAAATAAAATGAAATGTTGGCTTGACCCTGTGCATTCAGATCTTAGTCATTGCCAGTAGGGACGGGTAGTGGGGGTTTGTTTGCTTGTTTGGTAGGTTTTGTTTTTTGTTTTTGTTTTATAATCATAGACATGTTTAGCAATTGTTTCAAATGGCACTGTGATCATGTGATTCAGAATTTGAAAAGAAATGAAAATGGACATTAAAGTAAAAAGGAAACCCAAATATTTCCAGTAATATTATTCCAAATAGTAATATTTTGAATATTTTGATATTCAAAGTAGTAATATTAAAAATAGCTAGAAAGTGGTAAGAACTAAATGTGTGTAAATTGAAAATGGATAAATAAAATGACATCTTATAATGAGATGTTATTTTACAAGAAAGTGAAGAACTGCTGTTACAGTGAGAAACATGCAAGACCTCTAAACTTGCATGCTGACGGAAAGGAGTGGATCCACAGTAATACATTGTAGGAGTTCTTCCATATGACATCACATGTGACTCCTTTGATTGTGAGGTAGACATAACTTGTAGGCCTAAATCCATTGGGATAAGAAGTAGATTAATGACTTCCATGGACTGGGGCAAGAAAAGAATTAGTCTAGTGATGAGAGTATCATTTTAGGATGATGAAGTGTTCTGAAGTTGTGGTGGTGGTGGTGGTTATACAACTCAAAATACACTCACTTCTTCCAAAGACATTCCAAAGGTATAAACATATTTTTGTGTGTTTATATCTATGTGCACACCTAGGGGCACAAGTATACATGAAGGCCAGAAGTCAGCCTACATTTTTGTCTATTGGTCATGACCAACCTTTTCTTTTGAGACATTATCTCCATTGGCCTGGAGTTTTACAATGTAGTCTACCTTAGCTGGGTAGCCAGTCCCAGGATCTGCCTATGTTTAACTCTCCAGTCTTGGAATGGGCGGTGTGTCACAACAACCAGATTTGTATGTAGGTTCTGGGCATCATATTCAGTCTCCGCAGCCCATTGAGTTCATATTACATGGGTGAGCTACATGTTCTATGACTTGTCTCTTAATGAAACTGTTGAAAGACATTGAGAAGAGACACCATTCCTAATTCATTCCCTTGTTCTGTGAACTCCCTGGAAAGATTTTTAAACAAAGCCAACAAGTAAACAATGACAAAAAAAACCCAGATAAACAAAAATAACAAAACCCAACTAATCAAGGAAACAACCAAACTAATAAAACCCTCTCTTTCTCAGAACAGCTCTAGCTACTGACATCTTTCTTAATTAAAGCAGAAAACTGCCGTGAGGCAGAAGCCTACTTCATGTGAACAGGTCAATCTCTGCCCCTCTGTTGTTTTATTCTGTGTTGCTTTAATTGGCAGATAAAATTTTTATATATTCATATCACTTACAATATTAAATCTTGAAGGATAAATACACTGAAGAATAGCTCAGCAACTATCAATAAAACTAAGCATTGGGAGATAAAAGCCTACCTAGGTCACAGAGCAAGACTCTATCTTAAAAATATAAACCAAAAAGTTAAATTAAATTAATTCAATAACAAATAAATGCATAAAGAGAATCTGGTATCTGTGTTCACTGAATACTTCTCAAACTTGAAAAAGCAAGAAATTATGTTATATGGAACAATGTGAATTTAATATACACATATAACATGTATAAAACCTGATATAAGTCAACCACACCTTCCTTTGTTGAGTTGGGACTGACACACTGATTTAAGACACATTTAGAAACTCCCTGCACATAAATGGTAGAGGGCTCATGGAGTCCCTTAGAGTTCAAGGAACATGAAATACAGTGTTTGATGACCTGAGAAATACATTCTGCTTAACATTCTGTCTGCTCCCCCGACAGAACAGATTTTCCTAGGTGATTTCTTTTGAAGCTCAGAAAGCAGAAGGCATCCCAGTCATTGTTTCTTCACACATGCCAACTTGATAGCATTGTCCAGTTAGATGCTGAAAAAGCGCAGGAAGCAGAGGACTAGGTGTTCACACAGTAGCTCAGATTTCTCCACATCCCTCCCAAAGACTTCAGTATTTATTAATAATAACCAAAGAAGGACAAACACAAAGTGATATTATTAAATTAGGGGACACTAATGCAGTATGGTTTTAAAAATACAATGTGCTTCAAACTTTTCTTTCCTGAGTTTCCTGAACGTGTTTGAGATCGGGAAAGATTTAGAAACACCCTTATAAAATGAGGCATTGAACGACAGAGAGGGAGCCATGGAGAAGATATATTGAAAGAGGAGGAGTCCTTACTATATTTAGACTTTGAAGAGTTCTCTCTCTTTCTCTCTCTCTCTCTATCCTCCCTATTTCTGTCTGTCTCTGTTTCTATCCCTGCCTCTGTCTCTCCTCTCTTTCTCTCTGTCTCTGTGTATAGGGAGCATGTATGTTTGTCTTTCTTACCCCTCTTCTCTCTCTTCAACTCTAAAATAATTTGGAAAAGTTGTTATCATAAGATAAATGTTTCTGATGCTCATTTTGAATTAGACCTTTATACAGGTCTCCTGACCATTGATGCTGAGTAGAATAGATTCCATCCTCCTCGGGGAAGGAAAGGCTTCACATTGAAACTTGTAACCCCCGTGCTTATTAGTTCTTTGAGAACATCATGCAATGAGTTTGGCCACATTTAACCCCTTCACCAAACCCTCACAGACCCTTCTCTATCTACCCAATTTCATGTCTTCCTTTTCTTTTTCCAATTTGTACTGCTGGCACATTCACAATTGTGTTGTTTTTAACTCCAGAAAGCATGATCAAAGTACAACTGGCAACACTTTTGGAGAAACTTATCCTTCCTTCCTTAATAACTAACAGTTACCAATAGCTTATTTTGGCCAGAGGAGGGACATCATTTCTACCTCCCTTTTTCATGCAGGCTTTTGATCTGGCATAAACTTGCATGGGAGCTTGTACAAGCTGTCCTAAACCTTTATGTCCATGAATTGTGTAACTTGTGTCCAGAGGATGATCTTTTGTGTCCTTATTCAATACTTCTGCCTTTTATGACATTTCCATCCCCTCCAAAATAAAGATGTTCCATTTAGGACTGAGCATGTCATGAGCTTACATTCTCTGCACCTTGGCTAGTTGTGGGTCTCTGTCTTAATTAAAATCAAATTGCAAATAGAAACCTCTAAAATGAGAAATGTATAATTCATTAGACTATGGATGTAACAATAATTCATTTTGAACCAGTTTAATATAATAAAATTGAAAATAATAAAATCTGTTTTTCTTAAACGATGTTTCCACATCAAAATCTATTTTGATTCCACTTTGAGATCCCACAGTTCATTTTGACATCTTCTCTAAAACACTCATTTAATTTATTGAGAATTCCTTTGTAAAGGGAAAACAATTGTATCCACTTCTCACTCAACATCATGATGTGAGTAGACCATTTTTTTTGTTATTTCTATCTTAATATCCAACTTAGAATTCTAAAGTGCTTGCTGTATTTTTGCTTTGTTTTCAACCAGGGAGACTGGAGTGTGAGGGTATTTTAGTTTGGCTTCAGAGCCCCTTTTTGAGCGTATTTTGTCAATCAAAGAATAACTAAAGCACACCACATTCCTGATTCAGGTACACTCAGGAGAAGGGCCAGCGACCAATCCCAGTCTCCAAGGTTACCTTCCTTCCTCAGAGGGTAGGAATAAGAGTCAAGAAAGAGACAGAACATTCCTCTAATTCATTGTCTAAGCCCTAATGCATGCTTCAGGTGCCTCAAAACTGCTTTCAATAAGCAAGGACAGAATGTCCACCAGAAATACCATGAGTTCCAGGCTGTCAAAATGCAATTTTTAAAAATATTCTACATTATTCTCTTCCTTACTTGAAATACTAAGTTTAAGAGTTAGAAGAAATGGATTATACACTGTACAGCACAAAACATATTTCTGCTGCCTATTAGCCTATGTGAACATTCATTAAAAGAAGAAACATGTTCTTAATGATAAAGCAGTTTTTAAAGTGGACAAATGCTCCTCACCCATTCATGTCAGGTATTAAGAAAGTTGATGTGGGTGGGGCTAGGCTTCCATAAGAGGAATAAGAAAGAAAAAAGAAAGAGGCCAAGAGTAAATATCAGGGACGGAAAGGATAGATAGAAGGATGGATGGATAGATAGATAGATAGATAGATAGATAGATAGATAGATAGATAGACAGAGATAGTTATGACATAATTATATATTTTTGTATGTATCATCTATCTTTTTCTCTGTCTCTATCTCTACCTCTAGATCTATATCTATCTCCATCTCTAACTCTATCATCTCTATCTCTTTATCTCTTTAATCTCTCTCTCTCTCTCTCTCTCTCTCTCTCTCTCTCTCTCTATATATATATATATATATATATATATATATATATATATATATATGTCATATGTGTGTGTGTGTATCCCAAAATGGCCCCACAGAAAACATGCCAAAGAAGACAGCTGAAACATGCATTGGTAAGTTATTGCCTTTGTATAATATACATTTGAAGGGAGGTACAAATGTAAAGGCAGATGTGTAATGTATGGCTAGCATCATTTTTATTTTCTTATACATCTTACTACTGTCTGGGGGCAATGCTCTAGTGACTGCTGAAATATAATAGCTGCTTTCTCTCTCAGTACACAATTTGACAGCATTTATTCTTTCCTTCAGTGAGCATAATTACTTCACATATGGAACCTGTGATGGCCTACAGGCATCTGAGATAAAGCAGAATCATGCAATCTGTCCCCTTTGCGAGCTTAATTTGCATTCACAAGTGTCATTTTATTAGGGCTGGCATCATAGAGGATAAAAATTACAGGTCAGCTATGGCATGTCACTGGGAAGTGTGCTTAAGTCAATAACGTGGCATTATTGCATTTGGGTAATTTTTACAAAGGAGATCTCACAGAAGGAGCCTGACCCCATTTCTTAGTCTTCAGCTTAGCCATTCCCCACAAGGTAATTCATTTACAAATAAGCATTGTAACAAATATCTTAGCCTGCTGTAAATATCTGTGCTGTGTGTCATATATTTCCATATAACGTTGTAAGAGTCTTATAATCTTAATAGACATGAGAGATTTCCCTGCTAGCTAGGGGGTAGGCATGTTTGGATTTGTGTAATGAAAAGACATCTGTTATTAGCTTTAGCCTTTTATTTTGGCCTAGTAGAGCACAGAACATAAGAAGGTAGAGCTGTTCCCCCTCCAGCCTAAAGCAAACGATGTTATTGGTTGGTTTATCAGGTGCTCCCTGTGATTAGGGAGAAGAGGAAAGGAGAAGACATCATGATAATTAATGATTGTTTCTCCATGAACAGTGAAGTAGACTCCATTAATCCATTAATTTCCCCTTTCCACTGATGACATCATAAAGAGTTTAACACTAAAAGGTAGTCAGTGGTTCTCAACTTTCCTGATGCTGAGACACTTCAATACAGTAGCTCATGCTGTGGTGACTACCCCCAACAATAAAATTATTTCATTACTACTTCATAGCTGTAATTCTGCTACTGTTATGAATCATAATGTAAATATTTATGTTTTCCTTTTTATTGGATATTTTCTTTATTTTCATTTCAAATGATATCCCTGTTCCTGGTTTCTCCTCCAAAAGCCCCCTCTCCCAATTTCCTCCCCCCACCCCCCGTCCCCCTGCTCCTCAACCCACCCACTCCTGCTTCCTAGTCCTGGAATTTCCCTACACTGGGGTATCGAGCCTTCACAGGTCCAAGGACCTCTCCTCCCATTGATGTCTGACTAGGCCATCCTCTGCTATTTATGCAGCTGGAGTCATGAGTCCCACAATATGTACTCTTTGGTTAGTGGTTTAGTCCCTGGGAGCTCTGGGGGTGGGGTGGGGTACTGGTTAGTTCATATTGTTCCTCCTATGGGACTGCAAACCCCTTCATTGAGGACCCTGTGCTCAATCCAATGGTAGGCTGTGAGGATCCGCCTCTGTTTTTGTCAGGCACTGGTAGAGCCTCTCTGGAGACAGCTATAACAGGCTTCTGTCATAAGCACTTGTTGGCATCCACAAAAGTGTCTGGTTTTGGTGATTGTATATGGGATGGATCACCAGGTGGAGCAGTCTCTGGATGGTCATTCCTTCAGTCTCTGCTCCACACATTGTCTCTGTAACTACTTCCATGTTTATTTTGTTCCCCCTTCTAAGAAGCATCGAAGTATCCAAACTTTGGTCTTCCTTCTTCTTGGGTTTCATGTGGTTTGTGAATTGTGTCTTGGGTATTCTGAGCTTCTGGGCTAATATACCCTTATCAGTGAATGAATATAATGTGTGTTCTTTTGTGATTGGATTACCTTACTCAGGATGATATCCTCCAGATTCATCCATTTGCCTAAGAATTTCATAAATTCATTGTTTTTCATAGCTGAGTAGTACTTCATTGTGTAAATGTACCACATTTTCTGTATCCATTCCTCCGTTGAGGGACATCTGGGTTATTTCCAGCTTCTGTCTATTACATATAAGGCTGCTATGAACATAGTGGAGCATATGTCCTTATTACATGTTGGAGCATCTTCTGGGCATATGCTCAGGAATGGAATTGCTCAGTCCTCAGGAAGTACTATGTCCAGTTTTCTGAGGAACTGCCAAACTGATAGCCAGAGTGGATGTACCAGCTTGCAATTCCACTAGCAATGGAGGAGTGTTCCTCTTTCTCCACATCCTTGTCAGCATCTGTTGTCACCTGGGTTTTTGATCTTAGCCATTCTGACTGGTGTGAGGTGGAATCTCAGGGTTGTTTTGATTTGTATTTCTTTGATGACTAAAGATATTGAACATGTTTTTAGGTTGCTCTCAGCAATTCAGTATTCCTCAGTTGAGAATTCTTTGGTTCTGTAGCTCATTTTTTAATAGGGTTATTTGGTTCTCTGGAGTCTAACTTCTTTATTTCTTTCTATATATTGACTATTAGCCCTCTATAGCATATAGGATTGGTAAAGATCCCTTTCCAATCTTTGTGTTGCATTTTGTCTTATTGACAGTGTCCTTTGCCTTACAGAAGCTTTGCAATTTTATGAGATCCCATTTGTCAATTCTTGATCTTACTATACAAGCCATTGATGTTCTGTTCAGGAATTTTTCCCCTGTTCCTGTACGTTCGAGGCTCTTCCCACTTTCTCTTCTATAAGTTTCAGTGTATCTGGTTTTATATGGAGGTCCTTGATCCACTTGGACTTGAGCTTTGTAATAGGAGATAAGAATAGATTGATTTGCATTCTTCTACATGCCAGTTGAGCCAGCACCATTTGTTGAAAATGCTGTCTTTTTTCCACTGGATGATTTTAGCTCCTTTGTCAAAGATCATGTGATCATAGGTGTGTGGGTTCATTTCTGCGTCTTTAATTCTATTCCACTGATCTACCAGCCTGTCACTGTACCAGTACCATGCAGTTTTTAATCACAATTGCTCGGTAGTACTGCTTGAGGTCAGGGATGGTGATTCCACCAGAGGTTTCTTTATTGTTGAGAATAGTTTTTGCTACCCTGTGTTTTTTGTTATTCCTAGTTAGGAAATTGCTCATTTCTTCCAGGTTTTCCAGTTTTATTGAGTATAGGCTTTTGTAGTAGGCCCTGATGATTTTTTTATTTTTTTGGATTTCCTCAGTTTCTGTTGTTATGTCTCCCTTTTTACTTCTGATTTTGTTAATTAGGATGCTGTCCCTGTACCCTATAGATAGTATGGCTAAGGGTTTATCTATTTTGTTGATTTTCTCAAAGAACTAGCTCCTGGTTTTGTTGATTCTTTGTATAGTTCTTTTTGTTTCTATTTGGATGATTTCAGCCCTGAGTTTGATTATTTCCTGCTAACTACTCCTCTTGGGTTAATTTGATTCTTTTTGTTCTAGAGCTTTCAGATGTGCTGTCAAGCTGCTAGTGTTTGCTCTCTCCAATTTCTTTTTGGAGGCACTCAGAGTTATGAGCTTTCCTCTTAGGATTGTATTCATTGAGTCCCATAAGTTTGGGTATGTTGTGGCTTCATTTTCATTAAACTCTAAAAAAAGTCTTTATTTCTTTATTTTTTCCTTGACCAAGTTATCATTGAGTAGATTGTCATTCAGCTTCCACGTGAATGTTGACTTTCTATTATTTATGTTGTTATTGAAAATCAGCCTTAGTCCGTGGTGATATGATAGGATGCATGAAATTATTTCAATCTTCTTGTATCTGTTGAAGCCTGTATTGTGATAAATTATATGGTCAATTTTGGAGAAAGTATCATGAGGTGTTGAGAAGAAGGTATATCCTTTTGTTTTAGGATATATATATTATATATATATATAATCCATTTGTTTCATAACTTCTTTTAGTTTCATTGTGTCTCTGTTTAGTTTCTGTTTCCATGATCTGTCCATTGATCAGAGTGGGATGTTGAAGTTTCCCACTATTTTTGTGTGCAGAGCAATGTGTGCTTTAAGCTTAATTACATTTCTTTTATGAATGTAGATGCGCTTTCATTTGGAGCATAGATGTTTAGAATTGAGGGTTCGTCTTGGCTGATTTCACCTTTGATGAGTATGAAATGTCCCTCATTGTCTCTGTTGATAACTTTAAGTTGAAAGTTGAGTTTATTCTATATTAGAATTGGATAATTATAGAATAAATTTTCTAAATACCTACTCTAGTCTGTTTCTTGGGACCATTTGCTTGGAAAATTGTTTTCCAGCCTTTTACTCTGAGTGCCTGTCTTTGTCACTGAAGTGGGCTTCCTGTATCCAGCAAAATGTTGGGTCTTATTTATGTAGCCAATCTGTTAGTCTATGTCTTTTTATTTGGGGAAATGAGTCCATTGATATTAAGAGATATTAAGTTAAAGTAATTGTTGCTTCTTGTTATTTTTGTTATTAGAGTTGGAATTCTGTTCATGTGGTGATCTTCTTTTAGGTTTATTGGAAGATTACTTTTTTGCTTTTTCAAGGGCCTGGTTTCTCTCCTTGTTTTGAAGTTTTCCCTTTATTATCCTTTGAAGGGCTGGATTCTTGGAAACATATTGTATAAATTTAATTTTTTTTATGGAATACCTTAGTTTCTCCATCTATAGTAATTGAGAGTTTTGCTGGGTATAGTAGCCTGGGCTGGCATTTGTATTCTGTTAGGGTTTGTATGACATCTGCCCAGGATCTTTTGGCTTTCATAGTCTCTGGTGAGAAATATTGTGTTATTATGATAAGCCTGCTTTCATATGTTACTTGACCTTTTTCCCCTACTGCTTTTAATATTCTTTCTTTGTTTTGTGGATTTGGTGTTTTGATTATTATGTGACAGGAGGAATTTCTTTTCTGGTCCAGTCTATTTGGAGTTCTGTGGGCTTCTTGTATGTTCATGGGCATCTTTTTCTTTAGGTTAGGGAAATTTTCTTTCTTTCTTCTTTCTTTTTTCTTTCTTTCTCTCTCTTTCTTTCTTTCTTTCTTTCTTTCTTTCTTTCTTTCTTTCTTTCTTCCTTCCTTCCTTCCTTCCTTTCTTTCTTTCTTTCTTTTTTTCTTTCTTTCTTTCTTTCTTTCTTCTTAATTTTGTTGAAGATATTTACTGGCCCTTTAATTTGGAAATCTTCCCTCTCTTCTATACCTATTATCCTTAGATTTGGTCTTCTCATTGTGTCCTGGATTTCCTGGATATTTGGGTTAGGGTTCTTTTGCATTACCCATTTCCTTTGATTATTGTGTCAATGTTTTCTATGGTATCTTCTGGCCCTGAAATTCTCTCTTCTATCTCTTGTATTCTGTTGGTGATGCTTGCATCTATGGCTCCTGACTTCTTTCCTATCTACTCTATCTCCAGACTTGTCTCCCTTTGTGATTTTTTTATTGTTTCTACTTCCATTTTTTTGATCCTCGATGGTTTTGTTAATTCCTTTACCTGTTTGGCTGTGTTTTCCGGAAATTTTTTTACGGGAATCTTGTGTGTTCTTTAAAGGTTTCTACCTGTTTACCTGTGTTCTCCTGTATTTCTTTAATGGAATCATTTATGTCCTTCTTAATGTCCTCCATCACCGTCATGAGAAGTGACTTTAGATTTATATCTTGCTTTTCTGTTGTGATGGTGTATTCAGAACTTGCTATGGTAGATGAATTGGGTTATGATGATACCAAGTAAACTTGGTTTCTGTTGCTTCTGTTCTAATGCTTGCCTCCCACCATCTGATTATCTCAAGTGCTCCCTGCTCTGGCTATATCTTATTGAAGCCTGTCCTTCCTGTAGTCCTGGTTGAGTCAGAATTCCTCAGAGTCTATGGGACTGCCATAGGCAGCCTATTTTGGTTGAGTGGGGCTTGCTCCAATGACTCAGTAGAGAACTCTACTAGGGACAGAAAAGCGAGCTGCATTCCCAGAGACAAGTCCCTGACACCACAGAGCCCCCAACTCCATAATTCTGTGACTATCAGTCACACAGACAATATCCTAAGCTTCTGGCATTCTGGCTAGACTTCACACCCACAGTTACCTGACTATTGCCAGGTATGCTCCTCCCCACAGTTACCTGATTGCCCAGCCCACTATAAAGGGGCTGCTTGGCCCCTCCTCACTTTCTTTAAACCTCACCTTTCTTATTTTCATCTCTAGCCCTCCTTCTCTCTCTCCCTTTCCCCCTCTCTCCACATGGTCATGGCTGGTCTTCCTGTTTTTTCTCTCTTTCCCCCTGCCTTTCTACAATAAAGCTGTAAAACAATATACTGTCTCTGCTCAGCAAGGGCCCCTGTGATTGAACGATGGGATAGGCTTTCTATTATTGAGCCACATCTAATCTTCCACCAGAAGGCCTTTCTGCGCTGCAGCCACGGACCAAGGACTCTGGCCTATGTGGAAACCACCCAGCACCCTGTCTTCTGCTGCCCTCTCTTCCTTTGGCCCAGGGCTCAGTGCCTCCCCAAGGCCTCCATTCTGTTCTCAGCTCCTCAGCCATATCCAGGCTGAGATGCCGGAGGCTGGGAACATGGTACCTAGGGCTGCCCCATGTTCACCCACTGCCACCACCACCACCACCACCACCCCATCCCTCCGCTGAGCTTGTATTCTGAGGCTTCCTACAGCCAGACACCCACCCGGGGCCGTGTGGAAAGCGTGTGGCAGTCCTCCCATGTCTGCCCACCCTGAGCACCAAAACTCTGGCAGGATGTGGGTATTCTCCCACTCCCTCCTTTCCCCACACCCATAGCCACACAAGATTCCAGTTTTCTCTGTGATCCTGTGATTTCAAGATCCTGAGATTCTGGGTGTGTCAGAGTTCCTGGAAATCAAGCTGCCTCTGAGAACCTTAGGTCCTGGTGTGTCCAATGTCCTGGGATCCTGGGATCCTAAGATCCTGGGGATGTTAGAGCTCCTGGGAGTGGTACCTTTTCTGAAGGCTGTGGGACAGTCATCTGAGTTCATGACCAAGGTAGTCTGGTACGGACTGGTAGGGACCAGGGCCACTGGTTGGGGGGAGTTCCGGTATCCATGGATCCTGCTGGTCCCAGTCACTACTGGTGGTGTTGTAACAGATGTTATGTTCTACTCACCGGTGATCCTAAAATCCTGGGCGTGCTAGAGCGCCAGGGAGTGGAGAGTCCTCTGGGGACTGTGGGACTGTCCACTGAGTTTGTGCCCAGGGTAGACTCATATTTATGTTTTCTAATGGTCTTAGATGACCCCTGTGAAAAGGACATTGAACCTCCCAAAGAGGTCATGGCCCACAGGTTGAGAGCTATACCACAGTTTGAGGTCTATACCATGATTTCTTATTATACCATATTCTTTGTTGCTAAGTGACAGAGCATAATTTTCAAATAATAAAGATGATTGTGCATGACTTCAAGGACAAAGGTCCATAAGCTGAACTCAGAGTGGAGTCACTAGCAGAGAAGAAAAACACCAGAGGAAGTATGTGAATACTTTTATGCAGGTAGGAGTGTTGTACACTTTCTAGCAAACATTTTAGATTGTGGTTATTTTTCAGAATAATTTTTGAAGTATGATATAGGATTCACTAAGTCTTACAAATGTTTTGCTTTGAGTTGACCTTAATGTTTACAATGTTTTCCTTTGCTTTCCCCCCACTTCAAATCATTGTAAAAGCATGGTAAGATGCTCTAATGATAGACAACTTATTTTGGTAGAGAAAATGCCCTCTCATTACCCCCAAGAGTATGTCCTATATACCAAGGCAATTCCCTGTAACCCCTAGCTTCAATTCTTGCTGTAACCTCTATCATACTTGAATGTTTGTCTATCATGACAAGTTTCATCATTTTTAATAACTACCTGTTATTTTACCACTTTGAATGATTATTAGACTATACTTTTCACTGAAAATACGATACTGTTTATGATCTTTATGATCCTCAAAGTTTTGTGACTCACAAGCAAAGAAAACATTATTCCTTTACCACACATCATTGTATATTTTTTCTTCAAGTAATGTTTATGACTTTGTAGCTAGATTCTAGAAAACATAATATTTAGAATATTCTTATCTTCACATTTTTCTGCAGGGTACAGACTCTATATGCTGATTATGCTGATATTCTTGTATTATTAAGAGGAGGCCTCACAAGTTCGTCAATATACTTCTTTTTCTGTAGTAGTTATTGAAGTACCCTCCCAAAGGAGATCATTTCTAAATGAGAGAAAGCAATACATTCTCTACAACCTGCAAGCCCAATTGAGTTGACATTTCTGTTACTTTTAACCAAAGTAATTTTGGTCTAGCCAGTTAATAAGTCCTGCTGCCTAAGTTTCCTTAACTTATCTCATCAAAAGCATATATTGTATCAATTAGCTTTCTGCTACTATCATAAATAACTGACAGAAATCAACTTATGAGGAAGAAATATTTATTTTGTCTTTTAGTTTTGGAATTATCAGCCTTGTAACTCTGGTACTCTGTTGCTGTAGGCCTATGCTGAAGTAATATGTCATAGTGTAAGTTTACTGTTGAAGAAGCACATTCATTCAATGGAAGCCAAAAGAGGTATAGAAAGGGGTGGGTCTATCAATATTCCCTTTAAAAGCATGTTCGATGACTAGAAGACTCACTACAAGGATCAACATATTCCATCACCTCTTAGGAGGACCACAGGCTAGAGCTATGTAACTTACTATGTGAGAGTCATGTTCTTTGAATACTAAGAAACATAGACCAATGCTCCCTTCAATTAGACCAAAGATTGTTTTTAAATAGAGAATACAATGTGATTAGTACCAAAAAGAATTACTAAAGGAGTATAGTGGAAGAAGACAAGCAGGTAATTCTTCTAAGAAAGAGGATGAGTTTCCTTTGGAATAAGTTCTTATTTTGTTGTAGGGGCCAGAATGCCAGCTTAAAATTATTTATACTAAAGAGAAAATACATACTCTCAAAAAAATGAGTCCTATGGATTAATCCCTCAAGCATCCTGTCTGGAAACTGAGTACTAATTCTCTGCTCTTTCTGGTGCTTGATTCACACACAGGCAGACAACACCTCCATCATTCCCCACCCACACACCCAACCACACTTCATGGTGAGATGGTCTTCTGTTACATTCAGCCTGTATCTCCCATGCCCTCTCATGTACAATTTCCCAGGAGCTTGGTTACTTATAACAAATGTCACTTCACTATGTGCCTCCCTGTGCTGTGCTGATGATTCACGGGTAATATTTCCTCCCTGTACACACTCAATTTCATGGGTTTTTCCATTTTATATCATGTTTTCAGGTATTTTACCAATAAATACAATGCAACTATATGAGGTTTCCTTCCTATTTATCCTGCATGGTATCCTTTGAGCTTTGTAAATCTCAAATTTATATCTATCACCAAATTTGGGGAAATTTAGGGCATGCCCTTCTACTATAATTTTAAAAATTCATTTTCTTTATAATCACCCTTTAAGACTCCTGTTACATGTTTTCTCTTATGAAAATTTCTCACCTATTTCTGAAGAATGCTTGACTTTTAATCTCTGGGAACTCAGTTTGGAAAACAAAAAGCTTCCAGTATTTTATTTCTACGTTTGCTGGCCGCTTTTATTCTGTTATCATCTCTTTCCCCTCTCCACTGTTGTTGGCATATATGAGCTTCTGTTATGTTTTCCAGTCCAGAATTTACATTTGATCTTTTCCCCTTTTGCTTTCTCCAAATTAGCACTGTGTAATTGCTATAATATATGGAAGGTCATTGAACTTATCTGAGCCTTCATTTTCTTATAAGTGAAATAGAATTATCTCTATTAAGAGAGATACTTGTTAAGATTAAATGAATATACTAGTTTCTACAGAGGGTTTTAAAACAATAGCAGCTATTATCATGGTGGATTATTTTAATTGCCTCCTAACTAGTCTCATTTGGCACCAAAACCAATTCTCCCTTCGATGCCAAAGTTAGCTTTATATGGCATAAATTAGTTTACTCCCACCGTTAAAAGATGTAATGATGTTTTAATACCAACAATAGAACATCTTAATTCCTTTATTTGACTTCTAATTCTTTTCATTATTTGGCTCCCTGCTCAAGCAGAATCATTTCCAATCATCTCTGTGTACACTAAATTCTGGCATGGCTCATTTTGTGTAACTTTTTCGGGAGGAAATAACAGTCATCTATGAATCCTAGATGTAGTACTGACCATAGAACAAAGCCATAATCCTGCCTAAGTCAAGCTTGCTGAATCAGTGAGTTTATTGAGATTACATGCAGAAGAATGATTGTCTGGTTAGACTGAGGAGCTCAGATGATTCAGAAGCAGCTCTAACCATGGAAATCTTATCCTAAAGCCACATCTCTGGTTCTTTCTGCACAACTTGCAAGCAGCCCCAGAAAGAGATCTTTCATGGTTATCTGCTGCTCTCATAATCTTGGGGAGGGGCTGGGTGAATCTTGTAATTTTGTGTCTTTCCTCAGTCTTGTGAGTTTCCTAACATTCTCCAGCCTCATTCATCCTTCCTTCCTCTAGGAGAGAGTGTTTCCATTAAGAGGAAATTACTACACAATATTGACATGCATGTTGCCCTATATGACCTCCAAAACAACAGTTCTGTCTTTGTAGGTGTAGAATGGTATCTGAAGGTAACATACCTTTACCCTTCAAGTCAGTGTCCGTCACCCTTCAGGTCAGTGTCTGCTTGCTAGAACTGGCTTTGTTATCTTAACACTGTAGGGATTTTCTAATTTACCCTTCAAAAGCTTGTCTCTCCACTGTGGTTTGATGATACTTTATTTATGCAATTACTAATGTTCCTTATTGTCATGTCAGTTATCACCAACCCACCCATTACTATCTACTTTCCTCTGCCAGACTACCAGATCTTTGATGGAAAGCACTTGCCTCTTGCACATTTAGTTCTTGAGTTTATGATCAGAAAACTGTGATATACTAAATAGCTGAAGGTAGGATTTATACGTTGAATAAAAACTTCCTCTGGGGATGAAAACCAAATGCACATTGAAGAGAAGAAACATGTATACTTTCACAGGCCTTAGAGTTCATTGTTAATAATTACTATTTTGTCAAAATGTAGCTTCTTAAGAAATATCTCTAGGGGCAGGGGAGATAGCTCATTGGTAAAACCCTTGCCTCATCTGTCTGAGAATCTGAGTTCAATCGCCAGTATCCAGGTTAAGTGCCAGGAATGTTGGTGTGTACCTATAATCTCAGTGCTAGTGAGATAGAACAACAACAAAAAATCCCTAGGGTTAATTTACTAGCTTATCTACCCTAACTGCTTGAGCCCCAGGCCAAGGATGGAGTCTCCTCAAAGGAGGAGGATGATTTGTTTAAGGACTATACCTGAGGCAGTCCTCTGGATTCCCATGAACACATATCTGCAAATATACACATACACATTGTCTCCCTCCCTCTCCCTCTCCCTCTCCCTCTCCCTCTCCTTCCTCTTTCCCTCTCTTTATCCCTCTCTCTGGCTTTTTGTTTCTGGCTCTATCTATCTATCTATCTATCTATCTATCTATCTATCTATCTATCTATCTCTATCTCATTTCTATCTCTATATTCCCTCCCCCTTCCCCTCCCCCTCTCCTTCCTCTTTCCCTCTCTTTCTCCCTCTCTCTGGCTTTTTGTTTCTGGCTCTATCTATCTATCTATCTATCTATCTATCTATCTATCTATCTATCTATCTCTATCTCATTTCTATCTCTATATTCCCTCAAACTTTAGTGATTTACAATGTTATATATTTAGTTATATCACATTCCTGTGGGGCAGGATCCAGGTATAACCAAGCTGTTTGATTTTGAGTTCAGAGTCTCTGGCCAGGCTAAGGGATAGGTGCTGACAATGACTGCAGGAACTTCTGGACTCAAGCGGAGGAAGAATTTCAAACTCCAAACACTATCAGAGGTTGGTCTAGTCTGTGATAACTGTTACACAGAGACATTAGCTCCTTTTCATGTGTTCTCCCCCAGAAAACAGCTTCTGAGATGGTGGCATCTGAATATCATCAAAGAGTAGAGAGTGGAAGTGAGTGGCTCCAGATAGAATGCTAATCATTTTCTAACCTAACATGGAGCTAGCATCTGATTGGTTTTGGCCATTTTCTGTTCATTATGATCCAGTCTCTAAGTCCAACTGACCCTAAAAGCAAGAGTGGCAAAAGCAATGTGTACCATCAGGCAGTAAGCTGTCATTGGAGGTCATCTCAGAGCCTGTCTACATTTGTTAATTCTGAGAAAGTTTTGTGTTCTAATGATACAAGTAATAAAAACACATTAATAACAATTTTTACACTAATTGGTAGAAAAGAAGAAAACAAACATGTTTTTATATTATCTAGGGAAAGTGTACTTAGTACTAGGGAATATTACTCTAATATTTAAACCGTAGTTTTAGACTTGAAATATTAGTGTGTATATCTTGTTTTCAGTTATTACAAAGCATCTGGAAGCTCTGCATGTGTGGGTGCAACAGATAGACTGTCTCTGTTCATTTTCCATTTGTTGAATACTTAATAGTATGTTGTTTTATTTTTACCCCATTCTCAGCAACACCTTATTTTCAAAGGGTATATTCAATAAATTGTTTTCAAATAAATGAGAATAACCTGAAAACTTGAGTGACCAAATGAAAAGAATATTGCCACAAAGGGAGGGAAATGACAACTCTCATGGCAGAAGGAATAGGCATGCCTGAACATTTGTTACAGACTAGGCTTTGCATGTGTGCCCTGTCTCATTGTGTGCTCCGGGGTTTTATTTGACTGCATTCACTTGGATCTCTAAGGGAAATGCAGTTATGCCTCTTTCAAGTTCTCCTCAGAGGTAAGAGAGACATCACAGTCAGATCACACTCCACCATGTGATGGAACAGCCTTGGTGCAGATATTTTAATTGGTAACAAGGTTGACCTTTTTTTAGTGTTTTACATTGTGGAGAAGTAGGACAGATATTGCCATCATCTACATAATTCCAGAAATGCAGAAAGCTTAGAGATACTGGCCCCAGGTCATCCACATATTAAATGACACAAAAATGCAAATTATATAATTGACCATATTATGCAAATTAAACACAAATATTCTCACCAAAGCCGCTGGCACCTTTAACTGAATTTCTAAATCAAGATTTCATGTTTATTTAAGTTCTGTTTATTTTTTTAAAAGCTAACATATTAATCTACAGGTTTAAAAACACTTTCAAAACTATTTAAATTCAGTTTACTTGAAAGCTAATGAGCATTCCCAACTTCATCTACAAATCAAAGTTTCAGGTTTCTATAATTTCATTCCTATGTTAAGGTTGCTGGTTCCTTTTGGAATTTGGGGGAGCATTTCTTTTGTGTGTGATTTTTTTGTTTTGTTTTGACATTGTGTCACTCTGTGTAGAGAACTCAAACTGACCTTAAACTTGTGGCAATTCTCCTGCCTCAGCCTCCTGAGTGCTGGGATTATCTTCTGAAGCCATCACACCTGGTTCACTTTTGGAATTGGAATGTATTTTCATTGTTATTGGAAAATATTTTTCTCAAGATAGATAAATTTACTGAAGGTGAACATATACCACATACTGTAAAATACATATATCATATATGCTTCTATCTTAGAATATGGGAGGCTGAGGCGGCAAGGATATGAGTTTAGGACAAGCCTGGGCTTCCTAGCAAGGGTTTGTCACCAAAAATTCTAGAATTCAAACAAAGATATAGATACAGATATTCTACATTTACTAATAAAAGCTGGGATATATAAATATGAAAATATCTATAATAAATAATAAGCTTACATTACCAGTTTTCTATATTATTATACTAAAAGTATATTATAAAATTACTAAGGACAATAAACTAACTTTTTATTAATTATTTTATTTATTTACATTTCAAATGTTGCCGTTCTTCCTGGTCCTCTCTCTATGAACCGTCTACCTCATCCCCCATCCCCTTTGCCTCTAAGACGGTGCTCCCCCTCCCCACTTACCCACTCCCATCTCACCCTTCTAGCGTGCAGGCTTCGGCAGGGGCATAAGTGCACCCTGCATGTGGTGATTTGTTTTCTTCGTTTTTATGTTTAAAGGTAGAGTTAGCTTATGGAGAGCCAATATTTCTACTACCCAGCATTCAGAAAGCCTTTGTTTTGACCATGCCTATATTTGGGACAAACTTTATCATTTTGAAATAATTTTACAATCACATAATGGTACACAGTAGTACCATAATGGTAGTGTGAGAGAGCTTGGATATCTGCCATTTCTCAATGTCTTCATGTTGATGCAAGGTTGGTTACATGGTTGAATGCTACATTCTTGTATACATTGAGCCATGTAGCAGCACTATGACCCAGATAGGAAACTATCTCATATTACAACATGATAGCTCCTTCAGGTTCTGAAACCATATCATTCTCTTCAACTACCATCCATAAGGTTCAATAACTTGTCTCTGTTCTATTTTTTCCATTTCAAGAATACTATGTAATTGAAATTATTGCCTATAAGAACAAATGCAGATGCTTGCTGCCAACCATCAAACTGAGCAGGGGGACACCAAATGAGGAATTAGGGGAAGGAATGAAGGAGTTGAAGGGGTTTGCAACCCCATAGGAAGAAAAATATCAACCAACCAGACCCCCAGAGCTCCCACAGACTAAACCACCAACCAAAGAATACACATGGAGGGACGCACGACTCCAGCTTCATATGTAGCAGAGGCTGGCCTTTTCTGACATCAAAGGGAGGGGAGTCCCTTGGTCCTATGAAGGCTTGATGCCCTAGCATAGGGGAATACTAGGGTGGGGGATGGGGTAGCACCCTCATGGAGGCAGGGGGATGAGATGGGGGTTCTTGGAGGAAACCAGGAAGAAGGATAACATTTGAAATGTAAATAAACAAAATTTTTTATAAATAAAAAAATTTTATAATTTTTTTAAAAAAGAACATCTTAAAGTACGTGTGTGTGTGTGTGTGTGTGTGTGTGTGTGTGTGTGTGTGTGTGTGTGCAAGTGCTGTATTGTGTAATATTGATGTAAGAGGGTCTCTGTAGGTGTCAGCCAGGGAAGCAAACTGCAGACATGAGAGTAGAAACCTGGTTCAGATTGACTTCATCAACCCGGATCAAGACTTCTAAAGACTCTTACAATAGGAGGTTTATTCCCAACATATTTAAGCCTGCTATAATTTGGAAAAAAATTAGTTCGTATAATACAATCCTCTCTGTACAAGAAAGTGTAATTGCATTGAAATTCAATTCTAGGTAAATGTCATTTTTTCCAAGAAGATGGGTTATATAGGTAGGCTACCTGTATAGATGGCTTGGGAGCCTATGGAAGGTTCTGGCCTGGTATTGGTCTTACAGATAGTATAAAGGTCCTTTGACTTACTAGCCACCTCTGGTCCTATTTTTGGAAGCCTGAGGAGCCCATGGCTGTAAGGATCATTAGATTACTAGCCATATCCAGTCCTGTTTGTGGGAGCATGATATGGCCTGGCCCAACAGATAAAGCACCAGGCTGTTAATCACTTCCAATTTTCAGCTTTCTGAATGGAAGAGCAGGTTTTTCATCTTTCCCTTTGGAGAGACAAGCATATTTGCTTAACATTCAGTCCTGTTTTCTCTGGAAATCTATGGCTAAGGAACTTCTTGTTGTCTTTCCAACACAATGTATCTTTTGCTTAATAATTCTGGATAAATAGGTTTAACCAGGGTTCTGAACTAGATCCAGAAGTATCCATGGAGAAGAATCTTGTCCCTACAGTACATACTTGTTTTGTTTTGCTTGTTCTGTGAAGGAGCTAATTGGTAAAGGGAAAAGAAATCTTGCACTTTTGGTGCAAAAAAGAAATATGACAGAAAAGAAATTGATGGCAGGATGGATTAAGTCTTAATTTTCTGACTGTATACTTTAGTCCTAGAAGTCAGAACTTATACAAGTACCAACAGACATCCAAACAACCCAGGGGATAAACCAGGCATCCAAGATGAACATGAGGAGCTAAAGCCAGATATACTTTAAAGAGATTGGTGGTTCATCACTAAATACATATTTCTTGATAATACTATCAGAATACATTTAAAAATGAGTCGCTATGCAACTATAATCTTGACCAGAGTCAGAAGGAAAATAAAATTAATTCCATTTATCCCCCCAAAGGCTGTTTGTCCCTCACTGCACACATGTTCGAAGTGCTGTCAGGTATATTTCCACAAATCTTTTTTGAAATTTGCTGTGGCCAATAAACACCTAGCCTTGTTTTCTCACTTAAAGACTAGCTGGTTTGTATTCTCACAGCTACCTGGCTTGCAGAGTGTGTTAAACTTTATTTGTGGGGCTGGTGAGATGACTCGGCAGGTTAGAGCACCCGACTGCTCTTCCAAAGGTGATAAGTTCAAATCCCAGCAACCACATGGTGACTCACAACCATCCCTAATGAGATCTGGCTCCCTCTTCTGGAGTGTCTGAGGACAGCTACAGTGTACTTACATAAAATAAAATAAAATAAAATCTTTAAAAAAAACCCTTTATTTGCTATTTGTATCTTAAAAGACAAATAGTAAATTCTGTAATGAAATTATTTAGGCCTGTTTGCTCATGAGAAGTGTGAAACATTTTTATTTTCAAAGGGTTTTTTTTCTATTTCTGTGCATTCAATCATTCATTCATTTGTCCATTTATTTGACATAGAGTTTAGTTGCATAGCTCAGGTACTCACTATGTTTCTCAGGCTAACAGATGTAAAGAAAAAAAAAAAGGAAAAAAAAGTACACCATTTTAATATGTCCATGATGGGCAGACACCTACTTTTGTGATTCCATTTTTGTTTTGCTTTGCAGTACTGGGAATTGAACTCAGGGTATGAAGTACACTGGGCTAGACCACCAGTACCATTTTTGTGATTCCAAGTAAGAATTCACATATAAAAAAATAATATCTTGATATCCTTACTGTTTAAAGTACAATGCTCAGAACTTAATAAAACACAGATTTTCAAATAGGTATTTGCATTACACAAATTAGGACTCCTGTCTTGCATGTTCACCTTTAGTAGTAATGAAGATATAAAAAATAATGACATGAGGTTTTATGCTACATTTTCAGATTGCCTTTGCTTTGTTCTGTATGTATTTATTTCTTTGCATAAACAAGTGTGGCTTTTAATGTTGGAATACATTCTGGAAAAAAATAAAGTCCTTCACGCTCGACTGAATTGTAACTTAATAACCTGCTTCAAAACCTTTGAAAGATTTAGAACCATTTAGTCTGCAATGCTATATCACAAGAAAGTGATAACAGATGCATTACACATTTACGTGCAACATGTCACTACATTTCAATATGAAAAAAAGCAAATAAAACTTAAATGGCTGAAGACAACAGGTTGATTCAATAAGTGGTGACATATCTGTATGCTAAAATTCTATGCAATAATTAATGACTATGGCCTGAAGCAAACTTAATTAATATGAAAGTATTTAGAATATATTTTAAGTAAGGATAGTTTTGCTATTGTATCAGTTTCCATTGCTTCATGTACGTTTGTTTGAGCTGACATATTTGAGTTTCATACTGCTCGTGAGTGTGAACAAAATTCTCAGAGATGACACAGTAAAATATTAGCAGCTGTGCTATCACAGGTAAATTTGAACTTATTGTCCTTGTAGTCTTTATGATTTACATACTTATTGTGCATTTTTTTGTCAGAATCAAGTACTGAAAAAGAGACAAAGTAATGAGATATCTAAGAAGCCAGAGAAAGGTTTACATTGCTCTGGGTAAGTTTGACAGAAGGGACAGCTCAGAGATGAGAATTCTGTGACTCATGTCGCACATGGTGAACCCCTTATAAAAAGAGCAACTTAATTTAGACTGAGAAAAATAGCATTGTTGACTACATCATCGTAATGGCTCATCTAAATTGTGTATTCATTAGTGTAAGCTTAAATTCGAGACTTGAGAAGAATGAATCTCATTGATGCTCAGCTTCTTCATTCATCCCACTGGGACCAAGGCCTGCCTCCCCTTATGTCCAGTGTGCACATCCCTTGATATCCACTCAGGCCTTTGTCCTAATAATGTGTTATCTGATCAACTATGAAGTGCCTTGGTAGATAGGAATCCAAGATCTCTCGACTTTGAATTTTCTAGTTATCCCAGCTTGCATTTGTTCTCTGTATGGCAAAAGATATCTTAACCTCCCAGAGTCAAAAGGCCAGACACACACACAAAAATTCTCTCAGCTATATCTATCCCTGAGACTGGTTACTAAATAATTCCTTAGATGTCTGACAAATGTTATCTGAGTTGTTCCTTTCCTTTTCCTTTGGTTTGATAAAACAGGGTTTTTCTGAGCAGTCTTAGATGTCCTGGAATTCACTCTGTAGATCAGGTTAGCCATGAACTTAAAGAGATTCACCTCCCTCTACCTTCCAAGTGCTGGGGTTAGTTATGTGCCACTATTAGCCAGCAAATTACTCCACTTTAAACAATGAACATCCTTGTCTAATTTACCCAGAGCCATGGTACATCTTCTTTTCTTTATGGCCTTCTTTTTCAAAACCAATCATGATAAAAATGTACAATAACTGTATACATCTCAGAAATGGCAAGCAATCCTACTGAATCTAATCATCTACCCGAGACACCACAACTGCTAATATTTCAGTGTTCAGTCATCCTCACATATCTATGTTCAGACACCCTGTGTACTGTTCATAAGCCGTGCTTCTGTCCATGCTGGACTGCCATCCTTGATGCCACATCCGCTAAGATCTACCCCACTGTAACTGCACCAGGAACAGTTGTGTCATTGTATTATATTGACTTATTTTTCCCTTATTGCTTTTCTTTGCTTCAGGTTGTATATATGTGTCAACTTTTAAATCTCCCTTGGGGACATTTAGTTTTCACTTTTATTCTCTCTAGGATGAAGGGGCCTTCTACCCAGTAGACATTCAAATGTCACATTACAAACCCCAAACCTTTGACTTTTAGCTTTTCCTTACCTCAAAGAAGCTCTTTATGTGATTCTTAAACAATCGCCAAGCACTGGAGCCCCTATAACTTTATGTCTACATTTCATGTCTTGAACTGTGGTCTCCTTTGTGTAATGGCCTTTGAAAAAGTTTTAGATATTACATCTAGATTTCTGGATCCATCTTTGTGTATGTGTTCAGGATTTCCTCCCATAGACCTTGTAAGTTCCATTTGAGAAGGACATTGTCCTGTTGACCAGGTTCCATGCCTGTTTTAGATGCAGGCTATGCTGGGCTTTTCTGTGTCATCCTCTGGCACTCTGGTTGGCTCTTAGATTGAACATCTCAAGCCTTAAAGAGTCTGTCTCTGTCTCTCTTGCCTGCCTTTGGACCACTTTCTCCTAACTGGGCTGCTTTGTCTAGGCTTAATAGGAGAAGTCTTACTATAACTTGATATGTCAAAGAGGGTTGATATTCATGGGAGATCTCTTCCCTGAGGAGAAAGGTAGGGGGCAGGAAGGGAAATGAGTGGGAGGGACTAAGGAGAGGAGAGAGGGGAAGCTGCCATAGAGATGTAAAATAATACATAATTCATACATACATACATACATACATACATGAGCCAAAAATGTTTGTGGAGCTGAAGACAGAGTATTTGAGAACAAATTAAGAGAAAAATCACTACCACTTGCTCTCATTCTAGAAGTAGCTTTCTAAGCTGTGTTTCTTTTTCCTTTGTTGGTGACAGCTTCTATTGAACTCCATTTGCTATCTGTTACCCCAAAGCCTTGGGGTGTTGTTGTTGTTCTTTTGGTTGGGATTTTTTTTTTGGCCCCACTTATATAACGAAGTGATTGAATCATGGTGGGTTAGAATCTCTAACAACTGATACCAGTTATTCCATAAATCAAAGCTCCCTGACTCCCTTCCCTCTAACAATTTGTTGGTTCCTGACATGCTCAGGGAACTTCTTATGTCAACAGACTACTGGCCTGGCTGCCCCAGAGAGTTGTGTTGGGTATAGGGGTATAGAAGTATCTCTGAGTCAAACCCCTTTCACTTATAGGGCTTAAGCTTTATAAGATTTGAGGAGGTGCTAAAAGAGGGCTCAGGAAAGAGTAACAAGGTCTCAGGAAGTCATTGAAAATTACCAGATAGACAAGACAGTTAATCTTGAGGTTGTATACATTGTAAGGACTGCTGAGGACAGGAGATTCAGCTACCTGTCTGTCCAGCTGTATGCAAGTCATTCAGGGAGCTCCAGGGTTTTAGGTTATGTAGGTCATTACATAACCTAAAAGGTGGTTTTTGAGTCACCTGAACTCCTGTGCTCTTCACCTTATCCCTGCAAATGTACCTGATGAACTAACTCATCAGTTCAGGAATTTTGACTTTGGTGGTATCTTTACTTTGGTCTGCTGTCGGTTCCCTATCTGAGATAAACAGATGCTAGTTCATGCCTTTGTAGGAGTATTCTCACATAGCATGTAGAACATGCCCAACAAAGTCTTTCTACCAACACTGAACCCTATTTTGATATGAACTTGGAACACCATCCCACAAACTAACATTGGCCATTATTCTAGAGGTCAGCTTCCTATTCTTTGGTCATGATATTTGTTCTAGTTTGTTTCCAATAAAGACCATGACCAAAAGTAACTTGAAGAAGAAAAAGATTATTTCACTTCACAGGCTAGAGATCACTATCTAGAGAAGTCAGGGCAGGAACTCAAGGCAGGAACTGGAGGCAAGAACTGAAGCAGAGGCCATGGAAAAACACTGCTTGGTCTCCATGGCTTGCTCAGTTTTATATATATATATATATATTTACTATATAATATATATACTATATAATATATATTTACTATATAATATATTTACTATATATAATATATTATATATATTTACTATATTATATATATATATATATATATATATATATATATATATATATATATATAATAGGATCAACTGCCTAGGGGATGATACAATCCACAGTGGACTGGGCCCTCCCACATCAATCATTAATCAAGAAAATACCTCATAGACTTGCCTATGGGACAATGTAGATTAAGGCATTCTCTCAACTCATATTCTTTTTTCTTGGATGAGCCCCTAGCTTGTGTCCAGTGACAAAAATCTAATTGGGACATCATTAATTTCTATTTTTCCATATCACAGTTTTATATTTATTATTTATTGTAAATCATATAGAAGATAAATCTTCAATGCAATCATGCCATTGATTATTTAATTATAGAAAAGATTTTGATGGGAGAGAAAGAAAAAACTATGGAAAAAATCTGTGGATTCAATAACCCATACTACTCACTTCTTCCAAATTATTTGATGAGTGGACCATTCTGTAATTAATTGTGAATTATCCTACTCAGTTGTAGTTTAACAATACTTGGGCAGGACAATGTGATTCTAAAATGGAGCATCTTATCATCATCTTACATCCGGTCAGACTTCATATTCAAAAACACGCCAGGACAAAGCAGAACTCAACTGAAAATGTGGGCATGGGCAATCTCTCCCTTTGCTGTATCTCAAGAGTCTAGCAGGAAGCCTACAACACAAATGAGAACATTGGACCGGGAGTATCAAGCATAGCCATCAGTCATCCAATCAGGCTTTGCTGGAGTACATCCTTCTGCTTATTCAGTCTTACTCACTCCCACATTTGATTTGAATCTGTGATAGGCTAGCTAAATATGCCAAAAGGCACCCAGCATCTCCACTTCTACTCACATACACTTTGAAGAAACATGGAGTCCTTAGTCCTAGTACCACTTTGTCCTTGGATTTCCTAGAGAATGGGCTATTTAAGGAGCATCTCTACCTCAACTGCCACCCTCTTACTCACTCAGCACCAACCACTCATGCTTTGGCTTTCCATTACCATTTGACCTCATGTTCCTTGTTGAACAGACATTCTTTTTAAAAACCATTTTGTTTATTTCCGGTATAAATCCTCTCCTATTAGTGGAGTATTTCTTCCTCACACCCACACAAATCGTTCCAGCCTGAGAGGTCCTCTCATCCCCACTCTGTACCCTTCCAGTCTCATCTCAGACTCAGAGAGATGGAGGTATTAAATTTTTTTTCCTCAGCTTGAATCTTCTGAGACATTCCAAAAATGAAGACACTCACTTGCTTCTGAGAAGCCTCTGTTGGGGAAACCTGAGGACTGTGCATAAATGCAGAATCGGCCACTGCATCATCTTCATTTGAACTGTTCCTTTCCCTGATGAAGGCAGGTAGAAAAAAAGAAGGAAAAAAGTTTCCAAACTCTTGTAGAATTCAAAATAGTTCATTTCAATCTGATCAGAAATTTAACATGGAAGCAAGAAAGCAAGCAAGTCAAAATAATTGCCTTGCCTCTGCATAAAGTCCATTTTCTCTTTCATGAGTTCTTCCAAACAAACCATATTAAGCTTCTCGAAACTATATATGTATGTGTACAGTATTTTATATAGTATATATAAAATGATATATGCATATAGTATATATAATTTCTTAAGTAGTCAGAGAGTTCTGAGTCAGATTATCCTCTTAGGTTTATGAAAGCTTCTCTTAAATTCCCAGAGGCAGCTTTTTGTTAACATAGTTTGGGGTTCCTCATTCTGATGTTGGGTCTGTAGACTCTCATCTTGCCCAGTGTCTCTGAGAGCAACATTTTACAGCTGGAAACCCTATAGCATCCTGTTTGTATATTTCTAATGGCATGTATCATGTTGTATCTTGAATTGCATTTGTTTTCATTTATTTTGTCTTGATGGCATTTCAGGGCAAACCACTACCACCTGTCAGCAAATGTGAGGGTAATGAAGCTGAAAATCAGCAGAGGGTCAGGAATTGGATACCGGAGAGTTTTATTATCAAAATTCAAAACTGCATCCATGCTTCTTTGGTGGAAGTGGAGGTTAAAGATGTGGCTAATGGAACAAGAAACATTCAATCCATATAGGGTATGTGTGAGAATCAAAGTCAGTGGGGATACATAGGGCTGTGGTGGAGGAAGCTAATAAAGAGGCAGACATGAAAGAAATGGCAGTGTTCATTTCTTCTGTTTCTGTTTATTGTCATAGTTGTACTGTCAATAACTTGAAGTATCCCCTTTCTCTGTGTATGTGCAGTGTCTGCACATGCTAGAGCATACACACACACACACACACACACACACACACACACACACACACACACACACACACATGTGTGCACACGCGCTCACATGTGCACTCATTTGTACAGGCATGCAAACGCTATTATGCTTCAATTTTATGTGGATGCTGGGGATCCAAACTCAGGTCCTCAAACTTATGCAGAAAGCACTTTACCCATTAGGGCATTCCCCAACCCTAGAACATTCCATCTAAAGCTGAGGGTATGCTTTATCTTTGTTGGTCCAAAGCAGTCTACTCTACAAGACAAGGGACCTTTATTCCCTTGTTATCCTTACTCTGTTGATCATTGCTATATCCCCCAGAAGCATATGTTCTACTGACTTTTAAGGTTAACTATTTTTTATCAGAACCTAGTACTTAGTTGTGCATACGGTATAATTTTCTGTGGGTGAGGTAGCAAGCTCTCCAGCTATACTTTCCATTGCCTCATTACTCTCTACCTATTAGCAAGAAGGTTTTCCTTAATGAAGTACTTAGAATCATTTTAGTGATGGTCATTTATAATAAAAAGAAAAGGCCACAGCAAACTCATGCACTGAGATTTAATGTATTGTTTAATTCTGTTCCATCTGCAAGTGTTTATTTTAGTTTATTAACTGCATTAGAAAAGGCTAATTTGTAGAGTGTTTACATGTTATTTCCCCAAGTGAGGTGTCGGCTGTCATGCTTCCATGACTCTATTATGCCTGAAAATGATACCACATTGCTTTCAACTGCTTTAATACAAAAATCAATAAAATGAATTATAGGCAGAGGGGAGTTGTCTTACCACAGAAAAATGTGTAATAAAAAAAGCATAAGAATAACGTGAAGATTTTCAGTCACATTTGGCCCCAACACTTTGTTTCTTTTACCGTTCTTTGTGAAAAAATGAAAAGGAGTTGCCTCTTGTGTGCATCTAAGGTACAGCTCTGTCACCTGCGCCTGCTACTGCTGCAGCTGGAGCAGCCAGCATGTGACAGGGCGTTTTCACAGTGTGGGACACGAGATGGTTCCACTGGAGCAAGTCTCTGAATGGCATAATTAAGAAACTCTGTTCTTCCAGTGCCCTCCATTATCTTTCCTTATCAGCCAGGCCTGTGTTTTTCTCCTTCATGAAATGGTAGTCGTTTTCAGACTTGGTGAGAAAATAACAATTCAGCCAACACCAAATGACAGGAAACCTGTTTCCCCGAGTCACAGGTACATGGCCCAAGTGAGCAGCCAAGCCTAATAATTTGAGGACAGAAAGGAGTAGAAAGGACATGGGTCAGAAATTTCTAACTGAATCTGACATAGAAACTGAATGCTGCCGATCAAGTGCAGGATTTCTCATCCACAATTATGGTTGTTGTTTGGTTTCCATATACCAGGTTTCTGCTAAAACATTTTAAAGGAAAAATGCACACACCAGTGATGATTCAAAATAAAAACTGATCTTGTGATAACTCCCTTTCCATTAAGTGGCCAGTGTCCCATGACAAGTATGGCATTACATAAGTAAATAATAGAAGATAGATAGGTAGATGACAGAGAGATAAGAGAGTACAGAGACTGCTAGTCATATGATAGATGATAGGTAGGTAGATAGGTAGGTGGATGGATGGATGGATGGATGGGTAGATAGATGGACAAATGAATAGACAGACACATACATACATATTTGACCCAGAAGTGGCACTATTAAGAGGTGTGGCCTTGAGCCCGGAGTGGTGGCGCAAGCCTTTAATCCCAGCACTCTGGATGCAGAGGCAGGCGGATTTCTGAGTTCGAGGCCATCCTGGTCTACAGAGAGAGTTCCAGGACAGCCAGGGCTATACAGAGAAACCCTGTCTCAAAAGACCAAAAAAAAAAAAAGAGGTGTGGCCTTGATGGAGTATATGTGGCCTTGTTGAAGGGAGTGTGTCACTGTGGGGGTGGACCATGAGACCCTCCTCCTAACCACACGAGAGCCAGTCTTCTTCTAGCAGTCTTAAGATGAAGATGAAGAACTCTCAGATGCTCCTGTACCATGCCTGCCTGGATGCTGCCATGCTCCTACCTTAATGATAATGGATGGAAATCTCTGAACCTGTCAGCCAGCCCCAATTAAATATTGTCCTTCAAAGAGTTGCCTTGGTCACAGTGTCTGTTCACAGCAGTAAAACGCTAACTAAGACACAAATGTACACATACACACACACACACATGAACACACATGAACACACACACACACACATGAACACACACATTCATAGGCAGTATAAATGGCTTGAAATCTTGCTTCAGGCGTACAGCTTCATACTCTAAATATGTTTTACAATAGTCTCCCAAATATACATACACCAATAACATACCTTTCACAGATTCCAGGTTCTATTATTTAAAATAAATCCTGCAGTGTAGCACCCCCAACACGGCAATATTACTATACATGTGGATAGTTTTTATATATACTTATAGATATATGATCACAAAGATTAAGGCTGATGGAACTTGACAAAGTAAAGGTGATTATATGAAAGCAGTCTCAGTGAATAAAATTATGAACTAAAATACACAGACAATGTAAGAAATTTGCCAAACATTTTGAAGTGTCCCATGAGACACGCATTTGCAATGTTTTTTTCACCTTAATCTTTCATCCAGTTGGACTCTCTGTTCAGGGATCCTAATGAGCACAAGTATTTCAAAAGACAGATTTCAGAGAAGACAGAGAAGATTCTCACCTTAATCGAAGGATATAATTAATGTTTATTAAAAAAATCAGGTTAGTCATAAAATGTAAGGGGCAGGGGGAGGGGGCTTATGCTAAGGGCCATTTGGGAGCCATTCGTGTGGGTGGCGACCATTTACTTTTCAATAAAACATGACTACTTACCATAGCAACCAGACTGGGGAACAGCACAAGCGCTGCCTGAGATACAGTGCTTTAATAAAGAAATACTCACAGTGAAGAATGAGCAAAGGCGCAAGCACTTTCTTACAATCTCATAATAGAAAACAATATCTTTTTCAAAAGCATTTATATTTCCCCCATTTTTAATACCCAGCTACTCTGTGATAATCAATACAAAATGCTATGAGCTATTTGTCTTCCTTTGTGACTGGCTTGCCTTCGAAAAGGATGAGGTTTGTTGGGGGGCTTGTTTTCCACAGGATGGATGCTGTGTTTTAGAAGCTACCAAACCACAAGGGGGGAAGACGTCGCTCTCCCGGTCTCTAGAAAGGGAAAGACACTGTAATGGAAGACTCTGTGAGGAGAGCCCCCAAACCAGGGGTTCTTGGAGGTCTTCCCAGGTAGATGGCTCAGAAATCAGCTCCTGTCTTTCCAGGTCTTTCCAGGTTGGGAGATGTGGGCTTGATAAGGTTGCTGAACGTGTGAGCTAAGTCCCAATGGTTTGCTGAGGGTGCTTGCACTGCCTCAAGCTGCAAATGAGTGAGATCCCCTATGTTTTTTTGCCAAGCTTTTGTTTTTGTTTTTGTTTTTTTGTATTGTCTGCAGGCTGAGTTTGAAACACCCTGAACTTTGCATGGGAGAGTCGTGAGTTATCTTGCTATAATTCTATTCTCCGTGAATAGCTTCAGAATTTTACAATAATGTTTATTTTGAATATGTGGCATTATGGAGTCTGATGACTACAAGTAGCTGTATTCTGCATATTAGAAAAGTTAAATTTTTACTTAACAATCAGAGCCAAGGAATGCTTTTTTTCCAGTGAAAGTAATTTAAATTGAAGTAAGACCCTCTAATACCACCATCTGTACCAGTAAATTACTTTCAGAGTAATTAAATATGCATATCTGAGCCATGTACTGTACAGATGAACCAAGTTTTATTGAAGCAATATGCTTATAAATCCCCTAGGTATTAAAGATGAATAACCAACGGCATGTTATATTCATGCAGATATAAACAAGCACAAAGAAAGATATTTGAGCATTTTCATTTTTTTTGAAAAATAAATTTTAACAACTTTATCTTCTTAATTATTATCACCAAAATAGTAAGATCGACCTTTTTGCTGGCCTAATGTTCTGCACTTATTTAAAAGTTGTTTTGTGCTAGTGTGTGTCTGGAATATGATAGGCACCCACTTGTTTATTTTCCTCAGCTTTGAAGGGAGTAGGGTAACGCAGTGGAACAGAAATCATTAAGTCATTGGAATTCATAGCACTTGCCCCTCCATGCAACAACACTCACTGAACAGCCTATTGGAATCCCTGGTCTCAGCCCTTCATTGCATCGTCACGGTTTGTAGTCCATAACGAGTAAAATATAGAAAAGGGCCATAATGACCTGCTATGTCTCACCTACCGTTCCTCCTTCTAGGGCTTTGCCTAATGAGTTGGCTTGTTCTCTACATGGGGCAAAAGCAAAGAGAGCTCGCTCCAGAGTTGCCCTCCCAAGGCCTGACCCCAGGTCCCCAGTCCATACCGTGTCCTAGCCATCACCACAGTAGGCAGCCCTCTCTTGTAGGATAAGCAGTCATTTCTGTAAGGTCTCCCACAAACAAGGCTTGTTGATGTCAGCCCAAAAGTGGCTTCCCACTGTGGTGAGACATCCCAGTAGCTTTTATAAAGCATTACTGTCTTCCTTCCTGGAGTTGACAGGTAACTTGGGCCCTGGAAAAAGTCTGATAAATTAAAGGGTACTAAAGGGGGGGTGGTATTATTGAAAAGGAGGGGTTTTGTTCCTGGTCTGCAGAAATGGATTGTCTTTCTCTCAGATTGTTCATAATCCCAGGGAATTTGATAATAAATTTCCATTTCCTTCACATAACTAATCCCCATCAAAATCAAATTAAGTGATTATTGGAAAGTTTTATATGATAGTTTTGGGCTTTTTTGTTTTTGTTTTTTGTTTTGTTTGTTTATTTATTTCTAGTATCCTCTCATCTTTGCAACTATAATCAAACATGTGGCATTTATAATATATATTTACCTATATTTTAATGAGTAAACCAATCAAATTTATTGCTACATTCTTAAGCAAATTGACTTTGGGATTGGCATGCCAAGAAATCTATTGTATACATTACAGAGTTGTCTGTTCTTGGGGGCACTTACTTATTTTGTTAATAACAAATTAAGAGTGAAAAACACAGTCCCTTAAAGAGTTAGGTTAAGGTTCTAAGAAAGACTGCTTCAAATGCACCAAAAAGGACTGACAAGATGGCTGAACAAGGGTAAGTCCTGTCAAAGCATGAAGACCTGATCTGTATCTTTGGAGGCCGTGTAAGAGTGGGTAGGAAGAAATCACTCCAAAAAGTTGTCGTTTGGCCTCCAAACACATTCCATGGTATACACACACACACACACACACACACACACACACACACACACACACCTCTTTCTCTCTCTTTCTCTGTCTTCTCTCTGTCCCTCTCCTCGTCTTTCTTCTCCATATGCAATAATAAACAATAGCAATAAAGTATTTTTTAATTCATCTAAAGCTAAACAAAAGTTCATTGTCCTCTGCCTTTCTGTCTTTCCACAGGAACCTAAGTTAAGCCACTACCTTCATGTGTCATCATTGGAAAAGTAATTTTCAAGGAAGTGGCTTTACTTGGTTTCCCAAATTATATTTCCACTGGTTCCAAAACCATCAGTCTTTTAGGAAAAGAGATAAGGGTATGAGATACAATACAATTTTAATAAAATTGAATTTTTAAGAACAGGGTTCCCCAGATGTCCCTCAACAGAGGAATGGATACAAAAAATTTGGTACATTTACACAGTGGAGTACTACTCAGCTATTAGAAACAATGAATATATGAAATTCCTAGGCAAATGGATGGATCTGGAGGGTGTCATCCTGAGTGAGGTAACCCAATCACAAAAGAACTCACATAACATGTACTCACTGATATGTGGATACTAGCCCAGAAGCCTAGACTACCCAAGATACAATTTACTAAACACATGAATCTCAAGAAGAATGAAGTTCAAAATGTGGTCTCTTCGCCCCTTCCTAGAATTAAGAACAAAGCACACATTGAAGGAGTTACAGAGATCATGTGTGAAGCTGAATCCAAAGGATGGACCAACCAGTGACGGTGGCTGCCAGGGATCCTTCCCATAATCAGCCACCAAAAATAAACACTATAGCATATGCCAGCAAGATAATGCTGAAAGGGACCTGATATAGCTGTCCCATGGGAGGCTATACCAGTGCCTGGCAAACACGGAAGTGGATGCTCACAGTCAGCTATTAGTTGGAACACAGGACTCCCAAGGAAGGAGCTAGAGAAAGTACCCAAGGAGCTGAAGGGGTCTTCAACCCTGTAGGTGGAAGAATAACATGAACTAACTAGTTCCCCCTGTGCTCATGTCTCTAGCTGCATATATGGAAGAAGATGGCCTAGTTGGCCATCATTGGAAGGAGAGGCCCCTTGGTCATACAGACTTTATATGCTCCAGTACAGGGGAACGCCAGGGCCATTATGTGGGAAGGGGTGGGTAGGGGAGCAGGGCGGGGATGGGGGAGGGGATGGGGAAATTTCTGGATAACAGGTGAAATGTAAATGAAGAAATTATCTAATAAAGAGGAAAAAAAAAAAAAGAACAGGGTTCCATCAGTAGCGAAGAGCATGAAGGCTATAGTCAGACTGTATGAGTTCAAATCCAAGCTGCTTCACTCACGAGCTGTGACACATGGGCAGTGCAGAAGTCTGTGCCTCAATTTTCTCATTAAAATAGAGCTAGCAAGTATACCTACTCCCATCATGCCTGGCAGATACGAAACATTCAACAACTGTTGATCATCAGTATGACCCTCTCTTTGTTTTACACTTTGTGTTAAAGTGGCCAAATTAAAGGTCTATGCTTGTACTTACATGCTGCATCATCTTAATTATGGTTTTGTTTATTAAGTGCTGGTTGCTCTCAATTCCCCAGCAGCCTAATAAGAAAAGGGATTGATCCACTGTAGCCCCAGATATCACCACAGACTGAGAACACAGAGTCAGTAAGGATTTTCAGAATGTAGAGTGTATCTTCATGTTCCGTCCTTACTGGAAAATATAAAGAGCTGACTACCCTGTAGCATTCCCCACTCTGGTGAGACTTCCTAGTGCAGTCTGGATAGCTACGGAAATATCCGTTGGTTAGAAGCTCTGCCAGTGCCTTCAGAAGCTCATTTCATTACTGTACTCCTTAATCAGATGGGTTTTGTTGTGCTTTGTTTAGTTTTTTGGGGTTTTTTTCTCCTAATTTAAACCCTTTCTGCTACAAAAAGCAATCCATTGCTGTTGCTGTAAGAAGGACAAAAGCTGCCTCCCAGATTCAGCAGTAATTTTCTAGTTAAATTAAGGAGATTCTTTGCACTGACTACAGACAAAGTCCCCAGTCAAATTTGATGACAAAAACTGCAGAGTCTAATCTACCCTAGAGAATTTTAATAAGCTAATCTTAGAAAGTATATGTCTACACTCAAGCAGCCTGAGCGAATAGACTTCTTTTTTTAAAAGCATCTATAGGTGTTCAATATGCCTTTTGGAGGTCGGCAAATGCGTTTCAAAGTTCAAGAAATCTGGAGCTCTGAGTTCTTTTGGATCTGGTAAACACAGAATACAGAAAGATTTCCTAAAATTAAAAGACCTCAAGAGAGATTAATATCTCAGAAGCGTGTGTACTGTCAGACTTAACTGAGAAAGAAAAAAAGTTGGTTAGATGGGACAGAAAGTGGTGAACCTAGAGTTTTATACTGTTTTTTGTTTTAGGTACTGGTTACATGTGATCTGTCTTAGGTTAAAAAAAGAAAAGATAAGAGAAAAAAGAAAAAACAAGCTGCATCTCTTAAAATAGTTGACCTTGGCTTGGGGCTGACTGTGGTACAATTTCAGAGCTCTTAGACACACAATAGCAGAGGCGACCAGCTTCTCCTAACCCTCCAAAGAGCACAACACAATCACAGTGGCAATCATTTTAATTACACAGTGAGTGGGGCCTCACACAGTGTTGTTGTGTGAGCAGGGGAGTCATCCAGGACAGGAGGGATTAGTAGGGGCTGGAAGAGAGGATTGAGGTAGTGAGTGTCAGCTGGGAGAGATTAAAAGCCAGACTATTACAGGAGAGTCAAGGTAGCTGAAAGAAGTCAGAGATAAGCGGCTCTCTTAAAAAAAATGGTTGCTTTCTCCAGGCATTTCAACCAAATATGAAAGCAGCTCATACTACCTTTAGTCTCCAAATACAGAGAGGCCAGAGAACTAACGTATCTCAAGTTTGCACATTTCCTGCCATCAAGTTTCAAAATGTATCTTGTTTTTTTTTTTTTTTTTAAAGAAGAGTAGTGAAAAGTTTCCCAGAAAACTTGGCTCTTAAGAAAGTACCTATTTTATTATCATGGATTTCAAATGTGTGCTTCTGAATACCCTTTGAAGCAATCTTCAAATTCTTTTTTGCTTCTTTGAGTTAAGGACCGTCCATCCAAATGCACTCTTGTGTATTCAGAGATATAAACTTATATTTGTTTGGAATGCTGCTCTCACTTTCTACCAGCAGCAAGGGACATTGAATATGCTACAGATAAATCATTAATAATCAACACTGTGATGAGACTTCAATAGTTATTCTGTCAAAAAGGGAAAAGTGATTTTAATATGGAAAATGATTTCAAAGTTTGGGGCAGGGGTTTACTTTTCAATGTGGTTTTCTATAGTCATCTTCGGTTTCTTGTTATTGTAGAATTCTGTGTTCTGTGGGACAGGTTAATGATGGTAGTGGTTTTGATGATGATGGTGGTGGTGATGATGATGGTGATGGGGACAACATGATGAGACCTTGATGGAGATCTTTCTAGACCTGAATTTTTTGACCAAGAAATCCAAGACTCTTAACACAGAGGGACTGTTCACTGCTTAATGAAAATGCAATTACTATATTTAGTTCTGAAAGCATTCAACTGGATTTCATCCTCCAAAGCAGGATGCTTTTCCCACTTTTTTGCTTGAACACTATAAATTTCATTTCTACATTTTATGTTTTGTTCCACTCCAGGAAATGAGCATCTATTTGCACTTTTTTAGATATGCTTTGCTTTTGGCCTTGGAGGAAGATGATGAAGTATGTACTAAAATCGTTATATTTATACCTGCTCACGACCTTTGAAAGCAACATTTTGTAACATTTCTTAAAATAATCTCAAGCCCTAAAAAATAAAATAACCATTGGTTCCAAAACCAGTACTTTCCAAATGCCAAGGAAAATAGCAGAGTATCCTGAATGTTTACAATGCATCCTGAACTGCTTTATAAATAGAAATTTAAGACAGACCCTGCCTGTGAAAGACTGTAGTCTCTAAAATTGTACTAGCATGAGATTATGTTTTTGGATATTGTCTTCAGTTTAAAATAGATTATTTTGTTCCCAAGGATGCTTACTTGGGATACTTACACTAAATTATTTTGATTGTTGCTGTTGTTGTTTTAAACTGGGGAAAGATTGAAGCTTCAGAATTTTTTTTTTAAATGAGCATTGAGCAAAGCAAAGAAAATTCACACCTTTGCAAGCCTGGCAGAGATGGCATCTCCTTAACTACTGAAGCACCATTGAGGGCTAAGCTCCAGTACCTGATGCAGAATCATAATGGCATTTGTTTTCAGAACTATGGAAGAAGTTAATGAAAGATCAAAGGGAATCAGTATCACAATTAATACTTGTCTTCTTCTAAAAGTTAAAATATCAAGGAAAAACTACTATGGGACAATAAATAAATATTCAGTCTTAAGACTAGCATATTAATCAGCTAAATTATGCCCCAATAAATATTATTTACTTATTAAACTTAATCACATATCCAGCCAGAAAAATACATATTTTGATAGCACTATACTTGGACTTTCTACCTGAAACTCATACAGGTGTTTAGAGTCACCATCCAGATATACCCAAGATGAGAAGGCCATGTTAAGCTGGCTATAAAAGCAACATCAAAGCAATCTCTGAAAATTAATTCAATTTCAAGTCACAAGAATGAAATAGATTAAAAGTTATCCTCTCTTCATAAAAATCTGAACATGGAACAGGTTTGGGAAATCATGCTTTGTAGGTCATGGGAAATTGGTATCACAAAACTGAACCTACCCCAAAAAAGAAAGAAAAGAATATGATGCTGTGATCACTCAGGCTTATATGTATAGATCATTTTTGGTTCAGGGTACTGAAATTCAGAGTTCATATGGAGTGTAAAGGCCTCTCTTACTAAAATGTCAAGATGGAGATCATTCTAGAAGTCCAAAGAACCAGTGAGCGTAAGACAGGAGGGAAATACACAAAATGAATTTGAGGCCTGTGTGGACACCACCTTTCTGGTTTTCTAGAGAAAATGCAAACACTAAGGAGCTAAAGAGGAGGAGTTTGGGGTGCAAGGGATGAATATAGTGACAATATATTGTCTAAATGTGTGAAATTCACAAAACTTAAAGTGTATTTTCTTAAAGAGATAGGTGTCAGTATCTATAAGATCTGCTAGAACAGGCAAAGAGAGATAGGAGATAGAAGCCACAACAACAATCTTGGAATACCTACTTTTTTTTTTTTCCAGAATGAGTAATGTAAAAGAGATCAAAAGAAACTTAAAAATGTACAATGCAAAAATGCATTTAGTACAGAGGGAACAAAGAAAGAGGAAGACAAAGGTAGCAAAAAAAAAAAAAAAAAAAAAAAAAAAAAAAAAAAAAAAAAAAAAAAAAAAAAAAAAAAAAAAAAAAAAAAAAAAAAAAAAAAAAAAAAAAAGTAGCAAAGAGTGAGAGATTCCAGCTATTTCCAAACTAAGAATGTTGTGGGATTGTGGTAAAAGCAAAGCTTAGGGTCAGAGAAAAGGCTAAGATAACTCATTCAAGCTGGAGTAAATAAAAAAAGCAGTAAAAGTTCACCACGCCTCTACACCACATGAATACATATGTAGACATACCTATGGCAATAGTTTTACATTTTAAAGAATAGTCTATAAAATAAATTATACAGAAATTGCATAGATATACAAAAATAAAATTGTATCTTGTTATGTGGTACCAATTTACTAGAAACTAAAAGCATGATTTTTTTATACTTGTTTCATTTTCTAATTGCTTACAATAGAGGTTAACTTTGGATGTATTTCTTCCTCATGACACACACACACACACACACACACACACACACACACACACACACATTCAAGAAGAAATCCATTATTTTATTTTTGTTTTATTTTGTTTTATATATATTGTGATAAAACTGAGTAGAGTTTCTTTAAAAATTATATAAAGTAATGCAGACCATGAAATAGTAACGACTACTATCATGTTAATTAAAAAAAATCTGCAAGTAAATTAACAAATAATCATAGGCAAAACTGCAATAACACACTAAACAACACACTAAATACAGTAATATTGGAATTCAACACAGAGCAGTTTTTACTGATATAATTCAGTGACTGAATATATGCAAATGTAGGAAGATATGCAGCTGAATATATGCAAATGTAGGAAGATATGCAGCTCTTCCCTTTTTGAAGACTTCCAGAGGAATTCTAGTAAGATTGGAATTTAGACTGCCTATAGTTTGTTTTTGGCAGAGAATATGGTGGATAGGGTAGAAACAAGGCAAGTTCTATCTCTATAGAAATGTGATGATAAAATAAGCCCTTTATACAATGTGATGAGAATGGTAGTTTTTAATCTATGCCTTCCTCACCAAATTCATACCTCAAATTTTACTGTGTGAAGACAATAGAGGATTAGTTTCCATATTGCTTAAAGATGCTTTTTAGGGTTTTAAGGGAGAAAGGCCATCAATATCCTTACCTAGCTATGAACTCTATAAGCGACAATAATGACTACTCTATCAAGATATGCCCATTGATTCAATCACTATCTCATGAATTTTATGTGGGTCACTGACTTCTTCCTGATTGAATTTAAGGCTCAGTTCTCAGGAAGGAACCCATTCCAGGTCCTGGAAACTTGGTCAAGAAGCCACAGAGGCAAAAGGTTATAGACCTTATAGTACCAAAAGGTTCTAGACCTGAATGTTATGAATTTTCTATTGAGACATAGTGAAACTACCATCTAAATATTATCCTTATACCCAGAGACTAGTCAAACTCTCATCATCAGGGAAATTTCTTTATGCAGCAGATATAGCTGATACAATGCAAAGATGAAGTGACTATGAAATGCTTAGCCCTAAGTGGAACATCTATATCCCAATACACTTCCTCAATGCCTCTGGGAACATTGTGGAAAATAGTGTTAAAAGATTGGAAGAGACAGATATTGGGGAAGCTTGCTGAGAAACTGTAGCTTTGGGGCATGGTAGGGTCATTGCACTCATGCATGCACATCGGTTTTGGTTGCTGACATAAGACACATAAAAGATCTAGCCATCTTCTAATGCCTTCCTTAATTTCTTTCTTCAGGGTCTTAGCATTTTTGTTAGTGAGATCTTTTATTTCCTTGGTTAGATTTATTCCCACACATTTATTTATATTGTGTTCTATTGTGAAAGATATTGTTTCCTTGGTTTCTTTTTTTTTTTTTTTTTTTTTTTTGATGTGGTTTCCATTTGGCATACAGAAAGGATATTCACTTTTGTGCTTTAATTTTTCTGCCTTGATACTTTGCTGAAATTATTTACCAGCTCTAGGTTTTATGTTGTAATCTTTAGAGTTGTTTACATTAAGAAATCTTATCATCTCCAAAAAGAAATACTTATATTTCCACTCCAGTTTCTATCCCTTTTTGTTCCTTTCTCTTGTCATATCCCTTTAGCTAAGATTTCAAGTACTGTTTTGAATAGAGGCAAACAAAGTGGTCAACACTGCCAGGTTTCTAATGGGGAAATGTTGAGATTTTTCTTCATTCAGTATAAGCTTGACACTTGACAGATGATGGGAGAGTAAAGGCCATTGTATTTTGAGGATGTGTCCACTGCTTTATTTCCAGCGTCTCAGTGGATGGCTCTGAACTCATACATACATGGAAAGCATTCATTCTTCTTTGTGGGTTTCAAGAAAAAAAATGGATATAAAATTAGGAATGGAACAATTTAAGAGGGAAATGGGGAGAGTCATAGAAGTTAATGAGGGTTAATATGACCATATTTCACCTTATAGAAATAGTAATGCAGACCATAATTTTGACAAAATTATCCAAAGTAAGGAAAAGTTACAATTAATAAATTTATCTAATATTGTATAATAGAGAGGAAATGAATGCATAAACTAAAACCCGAGGCTAAGGGGCTACTGGTAGCTGACATGACAGTCAGAGACTGTCCATTTTTTTAAAGTGGTGTGGTACATGCTTCAGTGGGAGGAGCTACACACTCATGCAGCACACATGCACAGTACTAATTCCATTCATTTATCTATAGAGGAATAAAGTAGAGAGGACATGAAGCATGGAAGGCCATGGAGAAGTACTGGTGGGAAAGCTGGGAACAGAGAAGAAGGATTTGCTTTAAATGTATTATATTTATGTACAAAATTACCAAGGAATGAAGAAAATGTTTTAAAAGGAAATTGTAGATAGATTCCTAAAGTTCATTGACAAATTCACCTGGACATTGCTAAGACTATCCAGAAAAGTTTGAGAGTTATCACAGCTATGAGAACCACAGCAATGTAGTTTCTTAAGTGGGAGATCCTGCAAGAGTAAAGAAGCACTCGTTAGGAGGATTTGAATCACAGGGTACAGCACATATTTGTTGCTTGAGGCAAGTGTTCTACACTAAAGTGAAAAGGGATATTTGCAGGAATTAGAGATTGGAGTTCAACAATTTTCAGTACTATCACCATAGTCTTTTTGTTATTCTGTAGCAAAAAACAAACAAACAAACAAACAAACAAAAAAACCAATAGACTAGGTGGCTCTAAATAGGAAAAAATGTATTTTTCACATTTTACAAACCAGAAATGCTAAAATCAGTCTTTAGTAGATTTAATATCTGGTGGGAACCTATTTCCTGGTTCACAGCTAACACCTGTGGGTCTGTCTTCTTGCTGGGTCCTCACAAGATAAAAACACAGATAAGGAAGCACAGGCTTTGATTTTGCAAAACCCACCTTAATTAGGGTTTTTAAATGCTTCAACCTTCCTTCTAGCCCACCTATCAGAGGTAAGAAAAGGTTTATAGGAAAGGAGGGTTATGGACCTGTTTAGTAGTAGTTCTTTGGGGTGATACCAATCTTCATTGTCAGGCTATTAGAAGTCTAATCCAAATATCAAACACAAATGAGGCTGGGCATGGTGGCACATACCTTTAATCCTAGCACTTGGGAGGCAGAGGCAGGCGGATTTCTGAGTTCGAAACCAGCCTGGTCGACAGAGTGATTTTCAGGACAGCCAGGACCAGGGCTACACAGAGAAACCCTGTCTCGAAAAACAAAACAAAACAAAACAAAACAAAACAAAACAAAACAAAACAAAACAAAGTTCAAACACAAATCTGTAGAAGCCTCTCAATCCAGAAGAAACCTTGAGGCTCCCCTGAATTGGCATGAGTCCACAGAAGCAGCAAGAAGCAGCCAGAAGTTCTTTGACAGGTATCTCTCTACAATGTCACAGCAAGTGAAGATATGAGAAGCCCAGCAAAGTGATGCCAGGCAAGCCACTGAAATAGTGTCCCTTCGCTGTCACTGTCTGTGGGGTGAGAGTTCTATTCTTTCTAAAAATCATGCATCTTCTCAAGTGTCTGTTTCAGCAAAATATCACATGCGCTCTCAGGAGACAGCTTCCAGAAAAATACCACGTGCCTGTCTCAGCTAAACATCCTTTCATAAGACAGTTTCCAGAAAAACATCACATGACACAACTGAGTTATTAGACAAACCAGTAATTTACACTTCAAGAAAGTTTCTTTCATGTTTAGAACTTCATAAGGCACCGACTCTACTCATGGGGATCTATCTATCTATCTGGTTTTACAATTAGTGTTAATTTGAAGTTATCTTGGATATGGGGCTCTGACCATACTTGAGGATTATTTTGACAAAGTTATTTGATGTGGGCAGACCTATCTAGACTGTGGGCAGGACTATTTTCTGTCATGACACTCTGAACTAATACAAAGTGGAGAAAATAAACTGAGTCTTAGAAAATATTTATTACTCTCTGTTGCGTGACTGTTGTAGACGTGAGATGATCAATTGCTTCCAGAATTTGCTATCTTTGACTTCCTCCATCATGGAGGGTCCTATACCATGGAGGCCATAATACCTGGAGCCGTGACCTAAAATAAACCTCTTCTTTCCTATGTTCTTTCTGTCATTATACTTAATCACAGAAACAAGAAAAGAAACCAAGACAGAGGGTGTCAAACTTTCAGACAATAATAACTAACGTTACAATTGTAGTTTTTGTAAGTGTAAAACTGTTCTGACATGAAGTTTTCCAAATTAAAAGGAGAAGGTAGCTGTTGTCTTGGAGGACAACTTTTTGCAATGCATGTAATAGATAAAGATCAGCAGTCAGGATAGTATAAAACATTAAAAAAGCAATCATTGAAAAACATGCAGTACAATTTAACTTATAAATGGTAAGGGATATAAGCCATCAGCTTATGGAATAGATAACCATGATGGCCATAAAGAGATACAACATGCAGCTCAACTTCACAACTCATGAGGGGAATACAGATATAATTTATAATACGGCAAAGTGGCTCATGTACTACACAATTTAATGGTTTAAAAGGTGGAACAATGACAATTCTCATGCTCTAATTTTATAGAAAATTGGGTCATACATACTGGAATGCTCCTTAATATTTAATAGACTTGAGGACACCACATTTTCATCCTGAGAATTCAGCCTCTCAGTATAATAGTAGGGCAGTTTTCTCTTCTGAACATTTTTCTATAAGTGAGATTACACTGGGTTTAACAGGAATAATTGTCAGTCCTTACAAGACAGATATCCCATTTTTCTTACCTAGTCTCAGCTTCACGAGTTTCTTTTCCTGAAGGATTCTAATAATCTCTAGGTGTCAAGGATGGATTTTCAACATGCTAACCTCATGTGCAAGGATCTCAGGATGATCAGCCTCAAACTTATTTAAGAAACACAGTAGAGGCAAATGCTCAAGTTTATCCTGTGACAAATCAAGATGAAATTCCATATCTTTTTTTTAAAATCTACCCTTCTTCACTTATGTCTTAGAAATAGAAACTCAAAGTGAGATGGTTGTCATAGAGATGAGTATCAAAGCACCTCTATTTGAATTGGAAACAAAAATAATGTATTTCTGACAGAAAATAAGCCTATTTGTTTTGGCAGGGAAGGCTGGATATGACATTTAAGTTAAATGATAGATATTTTTCACAAATCAGATTAGCCAAATCTCCTCAAAGATTTTGACCACAGTATATTTAAAGTATTAATACAGTATTTAATGTGTTGTAGCATGTACTCTCCAAAATTCTTAAATTCATATTTCAAAAATTAATGTTAACATTATTCAAAGATACATAGTTTCAAAAGATAAAACAGAGTAAGGAATGCTAGTATATTCATACATTCAATGAGTATGTTCACTTAAAATGGATGAATACATTTATGTGTGAATTCCAAAGTCTTAAGAACATTGGGATAAAGTAACAAAGTAAGATTAAAATATTTTTTTTAAAAATATCCTGTCAGTTAGCATTTATGAGCAGTTACACATGTTGAGTGTGTTTTAGGAGCTTAGGAAATCCTGCGCAAAAAAAAAAAAAAAAAAAAAAAAAAAAAAAAACCTGCTGCCTTTAGGAGACTCACATTCCTTTGGATAAGGAAAACAATCAATCCATCAACAAACAAAATAGTATCAAATCCAAATGATTCCAGAATTTTTGGTCAAATTGTTGGGGAATACTGTATATTCAGATGCTGATTGCTGTGCCAAGAGCTGGTTGCAGTCTGGACGTTGGCATTGTCATGATATTTGGAGTATCTTCTGTCTCAATGGTGTGTAAGAATTCTTTTCCATCACCTCTGATTGTTTAATAATGATTCAGCTTTTGGCTGGGCAGAAGATAGGGTTGGACTTCAGATCCCTGTTGTGGAGTCCCAAGTGAAAAAGAGAGGGGAGAAGAAGAGAAAGGACCAAGTAGAGGTGGGGGTGGGAAGGACCATGAGGTAGAGAAGAAGAACAAGGAAGATTCGCCATGAGCTAATTACAATGGGAGTTGCCATGAGGATGGATGGAATATATGGAGCTGGAGCAAAGGACCACAAGGCTTGGAAGTAAGCAACATAGAGCATAAAATAAATGAGTATCTGCCCAGCATAGTACCTGCAGATTGTTAGTAAATATATTGGGTTTCTGTGTCATTTATTTGGGAGGTAAAATGAGATAGAGAGGATGTAGACACTCCCTATCACTATTTGGGAGCACAAGGGAGACACTGAAAAGCCCCTGGGGTTATGTTTAAATGAAGTAATAACATCTGAAAAGGCATCCTAGTTATCATAAACTGTCATCTTGACATTTCCTAGAATCACCTGAACAGTCTTAAGTGATTGTCTTTATTAAGTTGGTCTATGGACATGACTGGGAAGGATTGTCTTAACTGTTAATTGATGTAGGAGGGCTCAGTCCACTGTGGATAGCACCATTCCATAGGCAGGTGATCCAGGGCTACATAGGAAAACTACATGAGCATGAGCCTGGATGGCACAGAGGCAGCTAGTGAGCAACATCCATGTATGATGATTGCCTCCAAGTTCTTGCCCTGACTCCCCTCAATGATGGACTATACCTCAGAAGTATAAACCAAAAAGGTCCCATGTCCCCCAAGTTGCTTCTTCTTCACAGCCTTTTCTTCTTCCATAGCAATAGAATAAAACATAGGTTAAGTATGAGAAAGAAAATAAGGAGATTCTGCTGCAGATATAGTGAGGTGTTACGTGGAGCTTTGGTCTTAGATATGTTAGTCAAAGTTTACATCACTGAGAAGATGAAAATGAGAAAAGACCTAGAGAGCATCCATCTATAGGTCACGTAATCATGTGGAACATTTTTGGCACCACATGACTCCGGTGGAGTGAGCAGTGGAGCATAGTTAAGTGTCCCAAAATTACACATGTCTGTATCTCAGAAATGAGATGACATTCCAAGAAGGACTAAGAAATTATCTAATTCCAGTTATACATGTTAAAATAAATATAAATATGAAGAAGTAGGGAGAAAATGTACAATTTTTAAAGATTGGTAAGGAAAGCTTCCTGTGCCCACAGTTTGTTTTGAGTCACAGATTTCTACTGGATAGAGGGAGAAAAACTTGAGAGACAGACAGACAGACAGACAGACAGAATATCAAATGTGCTTTCAATGAAAATTATAACTACAACGGTGAACTCAACTGTCAATACCTATCAGAGGGGACAGACTGCAGAATTTTAGAAGACCGGTACAATCTTATGCAGATTTTTCTCAGAGAATGCTTTCAGATGGTTTTATGACCCAGAAAACCTGGATACCAACATTTGACAATGCTACTTACAGTACAGAAAAGGCAGACCAGTATCTAGTAATATACTTTGAAGGAACTCTTAAGCAACTTATTAGCAGATGGAATCTAGGGACACATAAAAAGGAGCATATGTCACAACCAATGACATGAGTCTGGATTTAATATTAAATCCATAAATATAACACATCTTAATAAGACACAGAGATGCCAGGCATGGTGGCTTGTACAGGAGGAAGTCTGTAAATGTGAGCATAGGTTATGCAGTGATTTCTAGCTCTGCCTACTGTGCTAACTAGGAAGGAAAGAAAGAGAGAGAAAGAGAGAGAGACAGAGAGAGAGAGAGAGAGAGAGAGGAATAGGAGGAGGGAGGGAGGGAGAGAGGGAGGGAGGGAGGGAGGGAGGCAGGGAGGCAGGGAGGCAGGGAGGCAGGGAAGAAAAGATAGAAAACTATGACCATCTTAATAAATGTTTAAAATACTTTTTATAGTATCAAACATCTATTTGTGGTGGAAAAAGAATTAACTGCAAATCAGAATGTTTCTTTCAACTTAATAAATAATATTTACTGAAAAATTAAAACTACATAATCAGCATACTTGTTGAGTTCTTGAGAAGTTTACTTGTAGACAGACATGAGACAGACAGATATGCTGACCTTGTTAAAACACATTGAGAGATAAAAGTCCTGAGCCCTATCACTTCCTGCAAGTATAGACTGCTTATATACAATTTGAGGATTTTTTTTTCAGAAAAAAATCGGAAAGAAAATGCTATAGATAAACTGAGTCTTATTTTTCAATTTGACATTTTAATATATTTAAGTGAAGACTCTGAGCAACGAAAACCAGCTGTACCCTAAATATAAAAATTCACTAAGACGTGTGGAGTAAGAAAGTATAGCCAGCGTTCATCCAAGTCCTGTCTATAATCAGGAACCAGAGCCCAGAAGATTGGATACCCATAGCTTTGTAACTCTATGGCTCTGAAAGAGTAATTGTATTGAGCTGTTCCAGTTTCCATGACAAAATACCCATGCTGGGTGTCTTAAACAACAGAAATATATTTTCTCAGTTATAGAGGCTGAAGATCTAATATGATTTCCTGGAGGGTTTTTTCCCCCAATGTCTGTCCTCATGGCTGACAGGCTGATGCTGTCTCCTCACTGCTTTCTGTACTTTTCGATGTGTGTGGGTCTCCTGGTGTCTTTTGGGGTGTTTAAATCTTCTCTTCTAAGATAGAAGAGACAGATCATATCAATATCCAGTCTCTGGACCCTCTTTTAATTTATCAGCTCTTCAGAGACTTTATCTCTAATTCAGTGATACTATGAGATATTGACAGTTGAAGCTTCAACATAGGTAGCTTAGGGCAGAACACACTTCAGAGCCCATCGAAAAGGAATAGCTGGCTATTCTCAGTTGTCACCTAGACTAAATCTACAACCACATGGAATTTTTCTTAACAAAATCATTTTAAGTGGGAGTACCTACTTTTAATCTGGATCTTTTGAGGTGGGAAGATTCACTTTTAAACTGGGCCACACCTTCTGGTGGCATCCATGGAAGAAGGAAACTTCTGCTCTCTGCTTGCCCTTGGTCTTATTGGCAACTTCATTCCTTCACCTTCAAGGGCATTAGAACCCTTGAAGAGTATCCTTCAGGATTATAAACGCTTCAGCATTACAACATATACTGAAGACCAACTGAGACATCCAGCTTCATGGACTGAACATTGACTGTATCCTTGAACTTTGTGTTAGTGGACTGCCATTGTTGGAATAACTAAACCACAGCCTAAAAACCACTCTAATAAATCCAATATATTTGTTGGATTTACATTTATATATACATATATGTATGTACATATATATGTATATTCATATATGTGTATATATATGTATATATATATATGTGGATTTATCTATATATCTATACACATATGTGTTTGCTGATATCTATATCTACAGCTATAGCTGTATCTCCATCTCCATCTTTATCTCCATCTTTATCTCCATCTCTAGCTCTACCTCTATATCTATCTCTCTATATATACATATGCACATACAGTTCTATTCTTCTAGAGAACCCTAATACAGCCAGCAACAGGATGAAGAAGACTTTGGTATGCTCTATACTTTACAATTAAAGTGGGGGTCTGGTTACTTCATACAACTGAATGTCCATTTAAACTTAATGAATAGAGAAGATTCTCTTCCTATATAGCAACCATTTTCCCACCAGACGTCTGAAAGTGGTGGGAGGAGCAACATAATCTCACCAGTGGTTTGAGGGGAAAGGAAGGATTCTGGAAGAGGTTCTCGAGAGAACATGGCTCTTCAGGAATTGCCTGTAGAAAGACATACGGAAGCCTGTAAATAATGACATGAGTGAGAACACCTCCATACCAGGCTATGGGTAGAGCAAGAAGGGTGAGGAGGAGATTACAACTCTACTACCTTTAGTCTTATTGTATATAGTGAGCAATATTTGTAGATTTCAGTAATTTCAATGGTATCCTGTGCAATGTTTTGACCAGTACAGTAAATATTTGTTGAATAATGAATAATTTTCAAATAAGTACATCAAACAGTGAATACACAGGTATGTTTTTTCCTGCCAAATTATCCACAACAATTCACAGGCTGTTATGTTATTTTCACTGGAAATAATTCAGTTATAAAAATTATATTTTTTGTCCCAGTGGAAGAACTAGCTCCTTGGAGTTTAGGAGGGAATTATAATATAAATAATAACTATGTCTAAAGGCTTTAATGCAAGGACCATGGAAGCCTGACCCTAGCAGTGTACATAAGAGGAGAAAATACCCAGGAGATACTACCCATTTTCAGTTTCTCAAACACCATTGTTTTTGTGGACCATCTCTGTCTTCTAATCTATTTCTTTGTCTTTTGTTTATTACCAGTTTTTCTTTTCTTCTGTTATGACATGCTGGTGTCTTCACTGTTGGTGAATTCTGTCCTCACAATCCCAACCCCCTCTTCCCTCATTTCTCCTGCCTTTACTGTCTTCCAACTTCTCTCCATTTCTTTTTCTAAAATTTACATCTTTTCTCATTTAAAAGTGATCATTATGTTTGAAACAAACAAACAAACAAAAGCATTGGGGCTAAAAGAACAACTATAAAACATCAGCTAAGTATAAATAGTTATTTTTTATTTTAAGATCAATCTAAATATTATTTTTTCCTAAGAGAAGGCATAAGTAACCAGATTTCGATAGATGATGTCATCAGTCTCAAAAGATACACTGTACTTCAAGAAACTCTCTTGACTCCTAGATTAAGTCAGTGTCCTCTCCTTAATAATGTTTACTCAGAAGCTTGCTACAGCTCAGCTGTTATTGTTTTGTCTGTGTCAAATCACCTTTTCAGATTATGTCTACATTCTGTGAAGTCAACTGGCTAGTTTTTTGTCAGCTTGACACATGATGAAGTCTTCAGCAAGGAGAGAATTTCAGTTGAGAAATTGGGGCTTTTCATAAGATGGGGCTGTAAGCAAGTCTGTAGGGCATTTTCTTAGAGATTGATGTGGTGGCATTGTGGTGGTGCCATCCCTAAGCAGGTAGGCCTGACTTCTATAAGAAAGCAGGTTGAGGCCGGGCATGGTGGTGCACGTCTTTAATCCCAGCACTCAGGAGGCAGAGGCAGGCGGATTTCTGAGTTCAAGGCCAGCTTGGTCTACAAAGTGAGTTCCAGGACAGCCAGGGCTATACAGAGAAACCCTGTCTTGAAAAACAACAACAAAACAAAACAAAACAAAACAAAACAAAACAAAACAAAAAAAGAAAAAGGAAGCAGGTCGAGCAACCCATGAGGAGCAAGCTAATAAGCAGCACCCCTCTATGATCTTTATATTAGCTCCTGCCTTCAGATTCTTGCCTTGTTTGAATTCCTGTCCTAGCTTGCTTCAATGATAAACACTGTTGTGGAAGCACAAGCCAAATAAACCCTTCACAGTGATGATGACCATAACTAAGACATACCACGTGTCTACCCAGAAGCGTAAGTACCTGACGCACCCACGACTGACTGACTGACTGACTGACTGAATGAATGAATGAATGATATAAACTTTCAGTTAATCCCTCTTTTCATCTTTTCACAAACAACCCTCTTTTCTTAGGTGCTACAATTGCCCACAAATTTTATATGCATTGGATAGTATCCTAGAAATGTAAGGGCAAGAGTGGACTGCAGCAAATGGTGCCATTTCTGTAGGCTGTGAGTTCTAAGATAAATGCTACAACCCTTAACAAAAGTTTCTGCCTGTGCACTTTGCCCTTTTCTCTGTCTTCCCTTTACCTCTTGATGCTGTCTCAATTTGCCTCCTATAAGGCTACCCTACACAGCATGCAATGTGGGTCTCTTTCACCTACTATGTAACACTGCATAGTCTTTTCTATTCACAAGCTGCAGTTTTGGTTTTGTTATTGGGTTTTTTTTTCCCTTGAAAGGGTAAAACACCAATAAATGAAGATAAATTGTTGGCTTTGTTCCAAAACAAGCTTGTTGTTCTAGGACCCCAAATGGTCTCGAACATCATTAAGAAGCAGCAGGCCATCCAAGGTTGTGCATCAATTAGCAGTTAGGTCACACATTGGGCGGTTAGAGGCATTCAGCCTTTGGCCTTGTTCCTCACAGCACACCCAAGCAGGCCACTGGTATCCAAACAATGCCCATCCCGTTGTATCTTGTCCCTTAATTGGGATAACTTAGGGATGTTAATGTGCACAGGCAGGCTCAGTGGCTCCAATTAGGGCTCATTAGTGGCTCTGCCAGTGGTGACCACTGCAAAGTGATATTTGCTCTTGGGAAGGCTTTGTGAATTGCTCCTGCAAGGCACACACAAGGACACACTGGCCTTCTTCCCCACAGTAAAGTCCATCTCTCAATTGTCTGTGGTCAGTGTCTGTCAAGCCAGTGCTTCTTGGCAAAGATCAGCTGAGTTGTGCCTGACACAGTTCCTACCATTAGAGGTGGTAGATGGATGCTTCCATAAAGAAGCACAGATCAAGAATTAATTTATGGCTGGGGTTCTTGCTTCTTATTCCCCACATCTCACTTGAAAAACACAAGATATATTCAGTCCTAGGTGATGGTATGCTAAATATTGTCACCACCCATAGTGAACTTTAATAAACAAACAGATAATAATGAAGAACATAGTTATTTCTCATTTATGAGAACACTTCAAGGATATTTTCAGAGGACAAGTTCTGGAAAGGCTACCATGGAACTCTTTACTGTGGGCAGTGGTTATCTCTATCTCACCAAGCTGGGGAGAGAAGCTCATACCCACACTCACACAGGTCCTGTAGCTATGATGGTTCCCGTACTCTTGATTTACGGGTGTGTCACTATCACAGTCTCTGGTACAAGCCTAGTGTCCTACAGTTAGTGTACCCCACAACCATGGCACAAAGAGTTCTATCCGACCAGGCTTGCATAGGGGTGTTTTCTCAATGTCATCTGAGGACAGAGCAGAGGGTGTGATTGGAACCTCTTGCTATGAGTCTCTCTCAGTTCACTCAAAGGTCATTACCACTCTTGCTTCAATGTTTTGCAATTTTCTCTTTAAGGATGGGAGACAGTTGAATACTTATGCTCTCGTAAACAAGGCCAGAGAGAAATAAAATGATCGATGATGAGGGGCATTCGAAAGCTGGCAGACTCGGCGTCTTTTCTTTGCACTGAGTTGCTCCTGAGAACTGTACCGCTTCCTTGTTTTAAAATACCCACAGTTGCCTAAACTATGAGTGCTGCTGTCCGCAACGAGACATCTGCCATCAAAAGAGCGTTTAGGAGAATAATAAGGGGGCTTTCCAAGTGGCCATTTTCATCATGCAATTTCTCCCCAGTTGGTTGCATCCTTCTTCCTACCCCCTTGACTTGTGTGCGCCTTTGCCGCAGCAATGGCAGGATGTCAATGCCCCTCAAATTGAACCTGTGATTTGTTTTTCTTTGATTTATGTGCTTGTAGTCAATAAACTTTATAAAGGAAAGTATCAGACTGAACAATCAATCAAAGATAAACAGATTCCTGTCCTTTAAAAGCATTTCAGCCCAGTAGGTGAGTGTCTCATTCATCTTTTGCAGGCGCGCTTTTGGCCTTTCCACTGAGACACAACCGAGCGCTCACTGCAGGCAGCTTTTCTACCAAAGGGCTGCTGCAGTCGAGCTGAGATTTATCAATTTCATGGCACCAGTGGGCTTGACATGGGATCATTTTCAGGATCTAAATGGTTAAGCATTGCTGTTTGCATGCCGCGACCTGGGGTCTCCATCTACCTGAAATGAGAAAGATGACCAGTTGGAAATGCACTGGGTTTAGGTTTATACTGTGTGGTTCTATAAAAATTCATATCGTGTGCTCTTCTTCTTTTTATTTTTTTTCCTGTTCTAAAAAAGCCAAATCCTTTCCCTGCAAATGAGAACTCCCTCTTCGTTCTATTAGTGGTTTCTGACTCTTTCCTCGAATAAGGCAAATGTCATCCTTCCTGTTTTGCTTCTCAGCTGCACAGATGGCGGGCATATGCAGATTGGTGATTCTCTAATCAATACGGTGGCACTTGGGAATATCTGTAAGTATTGTAATAATGCATTAGTCAGGAGTGATGTTGTAACACACTGAGATCACACACATAAATCTAAGACACCATGTCTAGACACTCCAGGGAAGATGCTATGGCATGGGTTAGAGCAGGCATTAAGGAAGGGCAATATTTCAAATATGATGGGAAAATAATGCAATTTGCAGACTTTAATAAAACCATTGGGGATTTAATTTCAGTAGGGGTAACATTCTCTCCCCAAACATTCGCATTCTTCTGTCTGCTTCACGGACACTTGTAATGAGATACTTTCCACCTGTTATCTCAGGCAGAAAACAGAATGGGATCTGTGAATTGAGCTAGATTTTTAATGTCTTGAATATGAAAATAATCCCTTTATAGGTAGTGCTCTAGCTGTACAAAAGTGCATTATGCAAACAACACACAGGCAGAATAAACCTCGGAGATTCGGGGTTCGAAGAGCTTATGAGTTAATCTCCTAAGCACACCTTGAGCATAGTTAGAGTGTGCATTCAATCATGAAACTTGACCAACTGAACCTGCAACGTCTTAGCAGGGAACCAGTTCGATGATGAAGAATGAAAATGATGGTAAATAAATGGCCGTGTGAACACGACCCGGAGCCTCTGGCTGCTTTTCCTCTCAGCTGCCTCTGATTCCATTTGCCCTTGGGATTTCCATATTTAGTCAGCCTGACTCTGTTTACGTTTCTAGGCTGACAACTGTCCCCCAAAGTCAGACACACTCATTCTGCTGGAAAGCATCTGATAAAGGTGATCAACTAAACATCGTCAGAACTGAAAACTGCATTTCTCAGTGGAAAGTAAATCCCAGTGGTGAGTCCCTTGGATAACACTTCCTCCGCCTGTAGATCAGACAATAGCCCAGCGGAGGATCTGTGGTTGTTCTGTCTTCTGGTTGTCATTTGGGGCCAGCGCTGTCTCAGTGAAGTCTTCTCAAGACTCAGGCCAGCTCTGTGCTGCTAACACTCCGGAGGCTTTTCAATTAAAATTCAACAGAAGCAAAGGCTAGATGGAATCAACCCAATTATCTCCGTAGCCATAGAAATGCATATGATAAATGAACTCCAACCTTTTCCTTTCTGATGACAACTTGGGCTCTGAATAGAGGTGTGATATTTTTCTCCCTCCCTCCCTTTTTTCCTTCCCAGTAAATGTGAAGAAGAAGGTGATTTTCTTTAGTACAGAGCGACGCGCCACTTGCTTGGCAGAATGTACCGGAGCATAATGTTTCCAGCACCTGTACAATCTGGTTCTCTGAGGCTTAGGCTTAGAATTCTACTTTTTTTTTTTCCTCAGACTACTGTCCAGAGGAAAAATGGATTTCAGCGTCTCATCTGCAGACGTCTTCCCTGGCAACTTTGGTGATTCATTTTCTTGTTGTGCACATTTTCAGATTTATATACCTCTCTGCATCTTTCTTTCAAATCTTACCTCTGAAGGGAGAATTCATATACACACACAAGAATGCGTTCAGTACGTTTACTCCCTAAGCCCTTGACTTTCTCCACTCTCAGATGGGGAAGGTCACCAGAACTGCACTGTTAACACCAGCCCCTTTGAGGGAGAAATGGAAGGAAGTTCAGCTAAAGCCCTTCATTCTTACATCATTGACATGCCCGAAGGTCAGGGGCTGGCCACAACAGCTCCATAGCAAGTAGTTCCACAAGATACATGAAATCACTGCACCCCCTTTTATATCAGAGAGATGCCTACGATTCCAAACCACCTTTCTTCTAGAGTTCTTGCTCTGCCTTGCTTTTTTTTTTCTTTCTTTTGATTTCAATGATCTTTCTGCCAAGAGCAAAATACATGAATCCATACATCCTTTTTTTTCTTCATTAGTCTGTCTACAGTTACAATTTTACTGTCATTTATCCCAACTGAATTCTTAGTCATGCAATAATCAAAATGTAAACTATTCTTTTTCCCTTCACCTTATTTTATTCTAGGCCCATTTCAACCCCCTAGTTAGAACTTGAAATTTTATGACATATAACCCAAATTCCTAAGAGTCCCTGAACACACTAGCACATTCTTTTACTCGACTCACATTTTACATCCACTTCAATGAAATTTGATTACCCAGCATCGGTGTCTCTGGGCCCCAGATAATTTGAGATAGTGATAATGTGTATGCACATTTGTTTAAGATTTTATAGTTCGCAAAGTGCTTTGGGGGCAGGAGAAATTGCAGTCATGATAGAGATGAATGGAGAGTTGCATTTCTGTTGCTTGTGAATATCAACCATCATTTTGTGCTGGGACAAAATTCTGAAAACATGGAGTGCTGGATGCTTAGGAAAGGTTGAAAAGTCCTGTTATCTGATATAGAAGGGCTCCAAAAAGAGGTCTTGTCCATGGAGAGAGTGTTCACTGGGGGAACGGTGGATTATTATAAACAGAACACTAAATTATAGAATTCCTAACATCAAGGCCAAACATAACTATATTTGTTTTGAAGGAGAAAAATCTATTTCTAAATACATATCTGTGCCTATCATTGTGGACATTTAATTCCTAAGACCATCATAGCTTTTGACTTATAGGCTGACAACTTTAAATGTGACATTTATCTCACCCCATGGGAAGATGACTGTGATAGAGGTCTCCCCAAAACATTTGTTGCCACAAGCAAAGACAAAATACTAATGACTTGGGCTTATATCCCTGTCCTTAGTAAACTGCAACTGTCCAGAAGGTAAAATGTTATTACTCTTTTATCATTTAGACTTAATGGGTATTATCAGAGCCTTACCTAACAACGGAATTAAATCCCGAGATCTGAGTGGCCAATAGAAAATTCTCTCAGGAGAGTAAAGGGTTTGTCACAGAATTAGATGATTAGAGTGTATGTGTAAAGAATTGTAAAGAAGTAGGAAGCCAGTGAGAATCACAACACACTCATTCATTCACCAAGGCTACCTTGAGCTAGCCCTGTTGTTGTCCTCAAGTGGAAACTATGAAGCATATATTGCTAAACTCACTTTTCTGAACCTATATGCTCTCCACTTACTTTAGAACAGACATAGACACCAGGATCTTTTCTGATACAGGACAACAGGTTCACAGGACTGAGAGCGGGCTGATCACTGAGTTCTTGTCTCATGGTGCTGGGTATCTTCTCTCTTCTAGATTTTAGTCTTCTCCTACCTTCTCAAGACGAATTTACCATCACATGGAGCAGGGAGATCTCTAATTAAACCAGCCTTAAACCAAACAATATCCTCAAGTCTTCGAGAGGATAGACCCACTGCCCTGCCGTGGGTCTACACTATTCTCCTCTCATGTTCTTCCCTCCCCCTTCGGCTTTTCTCGGTTCCCTTTCTATCTCTCCATCTCTTCTCACTTCTGTCTTTTTGAGCAACTGAGAATATAAAGTATTGAGCTAGAGCATTGCTTATAAAAGAAAAAAAAAAAGCAAAACAAAACCTCCGCATTTCTCTATGCAGTCTTATGTAATGCTCTTCACCCACTAATTCTTTGTGATAAATAAGATGATCATTTTCTTCTCTATTTCAACATTATTGGGAGGAATGACGATTATGTAATATTCGATGTCAATAATGTCATACAAAACAGAAATACCATTTTAATGTATCTTCCTGGAATTAATTTGCTTCCACAACTTGCTGAAGAGAAGGAGCCCCAGATTTGTAAATCAGAGACTCCCCACCCGAGCTCTGTCCTGTATTAACAAATTCCAAGGTGTTTGTGCCTCTGTATAAGGCAAAGGGAGTTAGATGTTCAGCACCAAAAAGTGATTCTAAGTCAGGTGGTTTGTGACTTCCTGCCCTGCCCTGCTAGAAAGGACTCTGATTCTACGTACTGAATATAGGAAAAACAAAACAAAAGCCTCTTGGTGTTGTCTGCCGGAAGCAGGGAAGTGGGAAGTGAAGACACCTGGCTAGATTCATCTGCAGGACCACACAACCTTAAAGTGCCACTTCTCCATCTGGAATCTAAGTCCACCTGCAAAATAGCTTGTCTTATAAATACATATAAAGGTGTAAATGTCATACTTTGTATATTTAAAGTTAGATGAGTTCTTAATAATGAGGCCAGATAAGCTTATGCCAGTCTGTAGCACATAGCTTTATTGATTTTTAAAATAGCTTTAATATGTGGCTCATCATTTAAACTTTTTACTCAGTTCTCAGTTCCTCAGTGCTTTAAACCACACACACACACACACACACACACACACACACACACACACGCACACACATGTATATATATATATATATATATATATATATATATATATATATATAATACTTTAATTTTCTTTCAGATTGCTGCTCATCCTGAGATAAAGGGATTCCACATTAAAAATTACATTTATGAAATTCTGGGTAGCCATGCTCTTTGTAGTAAGTTTATACTGGTTGTCAGTTATTGTGACTATGGAAGTTATGGAAGTATTACTACAGTATATTTTGTAATAGTTTCCAAACTACTGACACAAATGTTGCTGCCTGTGCCCTTGGGGGTTGGAGATGAGGTGGTACAGAATCAATGACCCAGACATTGGGAGCAGGTGAGGAAAGCCACAGGAAGCTCATCTGAACACTGCTGCAAGCTCCTTTAATGCCCTCCACCCACACCCCATTGGTCCCAAGAAAGCATCTCTTCAAAACAGAAGATCCCTATAGGTCAACATGGTCTGTGTCAGCAGTCCCTCAGGCAGTCTTCAATTAGGTCCTCCTTCAGGAGATGCCTTTGTGGCTGCACACACCCTTCTCTCCCCCGCCCTGGCATTTATGTAGAGGTTCTTTTGAAAAAGAACAACAACAAAACAAGCTTTTTATCATCTCTCTTTTATTTCTATTGACATGTATGCAGATAGTGAGCATAGTGAGTATCTGGTGTACACCTGTGTGGTGTGTATGCGTGTACATATTGTCATATAAACATCAAGGTGGGAGGTTGATATGGGAGTGACCCTCATTCCCTCTTCCACCTTATTCTCTGAGGCAGTCTCTCAGAGCTCCAGCTTGCCCCGAGGATCCACTGATTCTGTATTTCAAAGCTGGAATACTAAGCAGTGTGGCTACTCTCTCCTGGTATCTTCCACATGGGCTCTGGGGCTTCCCAGATTAGGATCCGACCCTGGAGTCCAAGTGTTTTAACTACAGTGTTGCTAGCCATGTCTTCTTCCCCCTTTATCTCTTAGTGAGCACTGTACCTTTAAATAATGTTGTTCTTTCTGCAATGAAAATCATTTAATTCCCTATTGTCTCACTTCGTTAGTCAAACATCCTGTGTGCATAAGCTCTGTATGAAATGCACACTGTAATAATATTGGGAAATAATATCTAGAAACATCCCTGAAAAGAAAACTCCAGGAAAGTGGACCTCAGATTAGATGATGTGTATTTATTTTGTTCTAGGATATCTCAAGGATGTAGTTCCATTATGATGACCTTAAAAATGGATGGGAGAGGTTTTTCATGAGTATCAAATAAACAGTGAATCCCAGAACAGACAACAAATAGGAAAGTTAGCAATTACTTTTATATCAAGGTGTTTGTGAAATAGATGGGAGACCTCAGTCCAGAGGAAAAAACGTTTTTAGAGACCAAAAAATTCTTGAATACCTAGAGATCAAACCTCTGCTCACTGCTGTTCTTTCCTGTGAGATGTAGGGAAAGAATGATAAGGTAGACCTTGAAGAGGGAAGACTGTTCTAAAGAAGAGTCCAGAAGTGTGTGTGTGTGTATGTGTAAGAGAGAGAGAGAGAGAGAGAGAGAGAGAGAGAGAGAGAGAGAGAGAGAGAGAGAGAGAATCCTAGCATGTCAGGGATGCATGCGCATAGCGCACTTAAAGGCTTCTAGATTACATCAGCCTCTGCAGGCTTTAAAAATCTCATCTTTCTACTCAGATTTCCTGTCACAATCACTGTTCCTTCAGCTTTGGGGTCATCAAAGGCATTGCCCTAAATTGATGGGGCCCATGAACTTGCATTAGCAGAAGCCCTTGGTTTGGGACAGGTTCTGTAGTCACATCAGAGAGAAGAGTACTATGATCATGTTGGAAGGCAGAGGACAGGATACAGCAGAAAACTGTACAGTTCTCATCCCTCCTTCTCTGGGAGCTGCTCACCAAAATCTCAGTGTCTTGGACTAATTATTTCTCTTCTTTAACTTTCTCAAGTCTTCCATAAATTAACATTAAAAACAAACAAACAAACAAACAAACTATTCATTCCTGGGATAATCTGTTTACATGGCCTCTCACGTGGCCTTGCAAACTTAAATGACAATAGGATCTGTATTATATTTAGGATCAGAAACATGCTTCAAAAGCTTGGTTCTGAGCTCGGTCCCCCTAGTAGATGGTGGGAATTTAAGAGAAGCTTACAAGTCTTAAGGTCATACCCTGGAAGTATATCTTGGAAGAAGACAGGAAGACTACAGCCTCTCCTCCTCTTTCACACCCCTGCCATGAAGAGGGTGACATCACTGCATACCCTCTGCCACCATGATGAGCCACCATGGGACCAACTGGTCCAATTTTTCTCCTTTGTCTATTCATTTGAGGACTTGCTACAGTAATAGAAGACTGACTGAACAGCATTTTGTTGTAGTTGGGGTTTTTTGTTTTTGTTCTTTTTTGGGGGGTGGGGGCGCAGAAATAAAGAATGGGGACTGAGTGTACAGGGTACATAGAATCCTGTCAAATCTCAGAGGAAGGGATGAGGTTACATTTCAAAAGCATTTGAGAGTGAGCTAAACAACAGCCTCTTTTATTCTAACCACTGTATTTTTTACATTTGAGTGAGACAGTTTGGCAAATAAAACTAAAATTCGTTTGGAAAATTTGCAAATTTATCCTGGAAGCACAATGAGAAGTATAGTGGCAGAGATTTTTGGGTTTTGTTTTGTTTTGTTTTGTTTTTGTCTTTAGCTCTCTCAGACAAAGCTTGTAACAAAATATTGACACTCAGATAGTGACTAGTGATAGTATCTGCTTTTATATCTTTTAGAAAATCAATTTATGGATCACATCATTATTTCTAGGTCAACCTCAAATACAAAGGAATACCGTGTACACCCCAGAATTACTTACTACATAAAATAAATAACAAAAAAGAAAATTTCCAAGCTATTCTAGATGCATATTTGGGATTAATACATGTTTACTTTATAAAGATTTTTTTTAACTATGTGTATATATTTGGGGGGGGGGGGTGTCCACATAAGTGCAGATACATGTGGCATCCAGAAGGGGGCATCAGGTCCCTTGGAGCAGACTTAATAGGCAGTCATGAACCTTCTGACATGCGTGATGAGACCTGACCGTGGATCATCTGAATGAGCAGTAAGTGTTGTTAACTGTTCAGTTATTTCTCCAACCAGCCTTGACTCATATCTATACGTGTAAATATTCAGCTTTCCTTAATATCTAACTATTAGTTTCTTCAAGCTTGATTACCATTACACTATTTAGAAAATAGAATCTGGTAGCCGGAACAAGGGGCTGGAAACTCTCTGTTCTGCCTCACTCAGTGTCCTCTACCTCTGCTTCTCAGGATTGTTATTGATTGGTATTTCAACTACCACCAGACATAACTTTTAAATATGAACTTTATTATGTTTGTGGAGCAGTGTAGAGAGGGCAACGTGTATCAATAGCAACACAAAAGATGGACATCCTCTGTTTTTATCGGAAGCACTTTAACATAGGTATGGAATAGAGGCTTATTTCATTGAATTTGAAAAACTGATTTCTTTTAGCCTAGAGTACAGTTAGCTTTGTCTGCCCATAAGTTTGTGGATATTGGTATTTCCCCCCACCTATAGCTTAATATTTCAACAGGTGAGCCTGGCACACAGGCTGAGGATGTTGCCTTACATCTGGAGGTCTTAGAAAACAAGGTTGCTTCGGCAAGAAGAGAGGATGACTTTGGGAGTTGGGTTAAATAATTGCCTTTGGTAATCTTGTCTTGTGTTCTTTACAAACTCTAGACCAGAATGTTGCCTTGATCTTCATTTCTTTTCTATTTCAAAGCAAACAAACAAACACAAATCTTTCCCCTGATTTGTAACTGAATTACTCAGCCTGGGAACCTGAAGTCTCTTTACTTACCATGGAAACTGCATACATCAGACAGCTCCATATTTAGTTGTCTGAAGTTGGCGGCTCTTTGGGCAGTTCTGGAATGTGTGCCTAGTCCACTTTTCTTAATTCTAACAACACGTGAGATATCCTAGAAGTTTGACCTTTTAAATTCCTGTTATAGTTGCACTGTTAAAAGCAGCCCTTATGTTCTTTCCTTAACTGAAAAGATCACATTGCCCAATTATCCTTAATGTAGAGAATGACCAATGCATAATTAATAGAAAAGGTGATCATTTTAGTATTTAAAAAATGATAAGGGTATCCAAAATGTCTGTCTAGCCTAAGATTTTAGATTTGGAACCCATCTATATCTATTTGTTTTATAGCTACATCTAAATTTAAGCTTCTAAAAGCGGCATTGTATATGAAAACCATGGAAATGCATCTTATACCAAGAGCAGATAGCTGGCTTTCACTTTTCCTTGTCAAAGGATGCCCATAAGAATTGTTGGTAGGTGTCTAAATGTGGAGGTAAGTAATAAGCCAGTATTGACGTCTGTTGAGATCAATAACAAGATTTGTTGACCCAAAGAGGTTAAAATTGACTGAAGAGTGGGACAATAAATCTTGTTATTGACCATAAAGCTGAAGTCAATATATATATTATTATCAACATTTTTCTTTTGGTATAGATGATAACGGTGGAGTCATTTTTTTTTTTAGACCTTAAATGCAGATAGCCACATGTTTATGTCATGATGGTGACCAATACAAGGTTGTTGGCTTATTCACATGATACTCACACAACAGCAGTAACATAAGTGGTTTAGGGTGTCAGCCATCCTTTTCCTATACTTAGGCTCTTTGATCCTGATTCCTTTGCAATTGAAATGTAGGGCACATTAGTTTGCATGGTAAAATATTGTTTGGACTGGGAAAAATGTAGGATGGGTGTTTCAACTCTTTGTCCCCCAGAAGATAGTCCACAGGCATATTCATCCTTTGCAGTTGAAAGGCTTTGGTCCAACCTACCCACTGTGAAGAAGACGTCGCACTTCAGATGAGCTACTGTGTTTACTTGAACATGTAAGGTATATGTCAATATTATAGCACTTCTGAAATGAATATTTAAAACATGTATTTTAAAAATTCACACAATATATACATGTATATAAACATGCGTACATACTTACATACAACACACACACAAGCACACACATGCATACACACATATGGATATGGATATATGTCAAGCACTGCTAGATCATTGTAGAAGATGTTCTACTTCGATCCTCCTATCCATGCAAAGCCAAACAGAGATTTTTTTCATAGTAAACAAAAGTACAATTGGGGAATAATTTTTTCAATGCTTCAAGTATCTCTCATGTTGATGAGAAAAGTTGGGTTCATACACGCTGAACAGGGTGTGTTGGTCAACATGAAGTCTCCATTTGTCCTGAGACTTTACCTGTAGTGGGGTCTGCACACAAGGATCATGTGTGCCTGTTGCCCTGTTAGAATGTTCAGCCAGAACACTGATGCTTCAAATTCCTAGACCCAAATTCTCTTCTGCATGATGGTCCCACCCTCCTAACTCTGTCTTCAGCCTCAAGGTAAAACTGAGGAGAAAGAAAACAGCTGGGAAGACACAGATGTTTCTTTTTTCTAACCATGTCTCCAAAGCTGGTACTTTACATCAAGTATTCAATTCTGTTAATGCTCAGAAATCTGCAAGTAGGGATGAAACATGAGAGATGCCTTGAATGCCTCACACTATGGGGTGCCTACAATTCCTTAATACACCCCATTGTGCCTGGAGGCTGGAAGAAGCGCTATACAACCCATTTCCTCCTTTAACTGTGACTTTCCCCGCTTCTATGGGTTTCGATTTTAATGGTTGAATTACATTTACATCTACTTGTGAGTCTGCCATCAGCAGCCAAGTTCCAGCCTAAAGCCTTTAGTAACTTGGAGAACAACTTTCTCATAAACAACCTCATTTGGTTTATCGATATAAATTCACAGAACAACTCTTAATTCTACAAGGCTCTGGCGGCTCCTCTGTTCTCAACAGTCTTTCAGGCTGCCTTGACTGGCTTTCTTTGCTTCACAATAAATCATAGCACAGGACACAGAAATAATTAAGTCATAGAGTTTCCAGCGTTTCTGGCAAAGAGGTTGGTTAGCCAGGGGCCTTGCTCAGTTAAATTAAGTTTTAGAATGAGTGGTCTTTAGGAAAAAAGGAAAGAATTCTATGAACAAACTCTTCATTCATATGTATGTGTATATATATATATATATATATATATATATATATATATATATATATATATATATATGAAACTGAAGAGCAAGCTAATCATGCAATAGGATGTTGGGACTATTAAAGAAATGTATAAAGATACACACAACAAAACCTCCAAATTTGACCCATAAATATACAGGAAATATTTATGGAAATATACAGGAAGAAAGAAGCAGAACAAGAGAGCTACCCTCCCAGCAATCAAACATCTCAGAACTCTAGGAGAATATGAGAAAAGATTTCCTCTGTCTAAAATATGAATGATCCTAAAGACACAATCAAAAGACTTTCCCATTAATAGAGGTGGCTGTGTAAGGATATGACGTTTTCAGCATGAGTATGGGATTTCAAAAGCTCCTGTCATCCTCTAGATATAGTTCTCTCTTTGCTCTATTCCATACTCAGCATCCCATGAACACAGGGTAGAAGGTTTCATCACTCTCTGGCTTCCCGGTTAGTTTAGTGGCTTAGAAACTATGGCAAAGGATTGGAATAGAAAAAGAGATACTAAGATGAATAGTGGGTCCTTTACTTTCTTTCTTGACGATCATTTTAGGTAGTTAACCCTCTACATCAAAGGCCAAAGCTCTTCTCACTCTGGCTTTTCTGAATGTCTTCCATATTCTGGGTTTTGTAGCCATCCTATCTCTCATCGCATGCCTAGGACTAATAGCAAGTATGATAATATGGATTATTATCTGAGTTCATTTATGTTGCTAAAAGAATAAGCTATAAAGAGATAAAAGGTGAAGTTGACTTTGGCTTGTAGTCCTGAGCTGAGGTTTAGAAACTGGTTCTTACTATTTTTATCTGTGTTGCGGAGGGGACTTGTGCACTCATGTAGAATCCAAAGGATAATTTGCTTGCTTCTCTCTTTCCACTATGTAGGGCCTATAAAACTGAATTCAGGTCATAAATCTTGGTATCAAGTGACCTCACTCAATAAGCCATCTCAATGGCCCTCAACTTCTTCAAAAGCCACCAGTCTTTTGCCTGGGGTTGTAGCCAGACAGCATTATCTAATATCAACCAGCAACTCAAAGCCTTACTTGAAAACTCTAATCTGGTTAAATTTTCATCTTCTTCATAAGTTAGTGGTAACTGAACTCCAACATTAGTTTCAAAGGGAAGACTCAGACTCCTTGTTGGATTTCTGGCCCTCCTGGGGATCAGCACTGCTCTTCATGGTTGTCTAGTCTATGCCCCTTCTGAGTTACAGTGATTCAAGGTATAGTTTTTTGGCCAGAAGCTCTCATTGATTCCACAAACACCTTGAGAAAATGAGAATAATCCCGAGTGTTAAAGGTTACCAACAAATGAGAAGAGGGCCAGAAAACACCTGAGCTCTTGAGTTTGTTGACTTAACCAATATAGGAACTCCCTCCACTCAATGTATTTATATACTGTAAAGGACATAATAATGAATATCTTTATTACTAAAAAAAAAGTTAATTGCCTTAATAATGACTATCTCACAGTGAACTGACAGCTGGTGATCCTGCCAAATGCATTAGCAGTGTAGAATTGGTTGCTTAATTCTTTCCTGTCTCCCTAATTGGAAGAGCAAACTTACATTTTATGACCTGGTCTCCCTGCTTATCTCCCTGTACTCTTAGCTAATTTGCTGTGGTTGTAAGTTTGATATTACCCCCCCCCCAAACACACACACACACACACACACACACACACACACACACACACACCTCTTCACACAAGTAGTGGTTTATTCCAATGAAGAAAACATAAATACACCTTAGGAAGAAATTTTCGTTGAGCCTGCTAGACAGAATTTAATACTCTTACAATATCTACATTTTGTTCTAGTTCTTGGCAATGGCACTAGTACCTATAAAGTACTCTGAATATTTAGTCTTCATGTGTCATGCGCTAGGCACTGCAATAGGTTTTATTTACCTGTTCACAGATCTATGTATCAATTTTGCAGTGTTGGAAATTGAACCCAGGGCTTCGCAAATGTACTCTACTGACTGAGCTGCTTCTCCAGACCTGCAATAGTCCTTTCCTCCCGAGTTATTTCACGTAACACTCACTTCCCTGAATGGGTGTCGTTGGCTGGATAGTTTTAATAGTCTTGGTCCAATATAAGTAAAAGCCATGTAACATGGAACGGGCTCTTTATTTTAATGTACTAAATTCCCAGGCAAGAAAAAAACTATTAAATAATTCAAAATTCTGCCAGGTTGAAAAGTCTAGAGCCTAGATAGAGAGATATCCAAACAACCTAAACTCAAAAGACATGCAAAGCCACTCAAATGAGACAGCACCCTAAGTGGGCACCAGCCTCCTTAAGAAGCCTCAAACTAGGCACCTTAGATTGTGGGACTAAATTCCATTTTTATGACATTATATTCACTAGACTGTGAATGGATCCCTGCACGTCCTGCTGGGTCAGCAAAGCAAGAACATTCTTCTCACGTGAATATACCTTTTGAATATTATGTGGGTTTTTTTTTCTTTTCTTTCTTTTTATTTTTTATTTTTGTTACTCTTTTTTTTTCTTATGGGAGAGAAGACATATTTTGCAATGTAGCCCAAGCTTGTCTTGAACTTGTGATGTCCCTGTTAAAGCCTCCCCAGTTGTGAAATTAAATGTATAAGCTACTACTCCTGGACAATATCTCTTCTTGATAATCAAAATAATCCAAATTCTGCTTCCGATGATAGAATTGTCTCTTGAGTTGATATTTTACTACCTTGGGTGTTTAGAGGTAAATACATAAATATCTAAGAGAGTCAAGCCCCATATTAATAGACTTCTAGTAAAGAAACATGCTTAAGGTATTTTAGTTTTCTAGAAAACAGATAAAAACCTATTACTCACTTTAAAATGTGTAAATGTTGACTATAAATCAAAGTTGTCATTTTACTTAGTGCATATAATCACATAACAATTAGGAAGTATTAATACATTTAAAAGATCTTAAGGATCATGGTATTTCTAGTTCTGATTTATTAGAGGCAATAGAGCTATTTAAAATAGCCCATAAAATTTACTTTAAATTGTATATTTGAATTATATTAAGTAAGAGATCAAATACACTTAATTTATAAATTTAGCTTAAAATGTTTAAAGGGGTTTAATTGACTTAGTTTGCAAATGGAACTAAATATTAATCAAAGGCCTCATGAAAGTGATTGCCAAATTTGCTAACCTGATAAATACACGGTTATGGAAATACTTAGACTTTCAGTTATATATGTTAAATAATACTTTTTTCCTAATGAACTAACCCTCTTCCTGATCTTCCACACTCACAAATCCTTGAAGGATACTCTCATATTCACAGTATCCTTGAGGATATTGATTTTGAAAAACTAGCTAGCCTGTCCATAAAAAAAAAAAAAAAAAAAAAAAAACAGGCCAAGAAGCACTGAATTGCTGGGATGGTAAAGATCTACACAGCAAATGCACTCAGGCTCTTAACCTCCAGCAAGTGGGAAGTAGTAGAAGTGAGGGACAGAACCATGGAGTGCTCACAGAGTTGGACTCTGGGTGTTTCATACACTGGCTGAGAGACCTAAATAATTGCAGAATTTCTTTTCTTCTTCCCCTTCCCCATACTCATCTTTTGGCATAAGGCCTCCCTGAGTAGCCCCAGTTAGCCTGGGCCTTGCTATCTAGAATGAGCCCTCCTGACTGCCTTTAAGTGCAAGGACCAAATCAGTGCACCACCCTTGTAGGTTTCCTTTCCCTTCACTAAGAAGTCGAATTGTGAATTGTCCTTAGCTCATGCCCACAGCTGTGAGGCCTGAGGAAGATAAAGCTCACAGAGCGCTCAGCAGCTTACCAGGCAGCAGAGGAAGAGCTAAATAAACATTAATCACTGCAATTAGGAGGAGAAACTGAATCCATAGCATCCTCTTCCAGTCTAGTTTTAGATGGATGCCCTTAGGAGCCACACGTGAGCCTTACCAATTTAGGGGAAGTTCTTTCTAGAAACTTCGCACCTGGCATGGGGAGGGAGAAGATAGAATAACTTTGGTCTCTGAATAGAAACCACAGTAACAGGAGATATAAAGAAATGAGTCCCTCAAACATTGACCTCTTGTAGAAACTCAAAGTGCTTACCCCAAAGGAATTACCATTTGTGTGTCTGAAGTTTTTATGAATTACAACATACAGAAAAGAACCACCATAGCTGTCTCTAAAGATATAATTTTAGAATGCTTGATAATAAATTACAGGTAATAATAAAAAATTTAAAGCCAATTTACATTTTAACAATAATGAGACTTTCTTTATAAGACAGTCTTATTGCACTTTTGATTGGCCTGGAGCTTACTATGTAGACCAGGCTGGCCTCAAACTGTCAAGTCCTCCTGAATAGCACTGTGGGGTAATGAGCACGTACCATTATACCTAATCTAACCACTGATTCAGTCAATACATGATTATTGGTCTATAAAATGGTACCACATTTAGGTACAAATTTTTGTGGTTATTAATTATTTTCAGGGAAATCACTTATACTGATGAATAAATTTTAAAATCAAGTTTCAATTCTATGTAATTAGATTGTCATTTTTAAAGGAGAGGCATATTCTTATTTTGGTTGCATGTAACATATATATTTAGAGAGTTTGTAAATGCACAGAAGCCAGCTAATTGAGCATGGTGGCTATAATCTAAGTCCCTGGGATACCAAAGGAAGGGGAACTCTATGAGACCAGTCCAGGCTACCGATGAGTTACAGTCCAGCCTGGGCTACAGAGTAAACCTTGTTAGAAAAGCAAACAAAACAAAAAAACAAAAAAAATACTCCAAAACATCTAGATAGTTTTGTGCATTATACAACAACAGGGGCAACTGAGGGAGACCTACCTAGCTTTGGGGTGATAGGCAGGTGGTAAGCATTGTTGTGTTAAAATCAGAATTGCTGTTAGTGATAAACTCTTCTTCCTGTTTGAAACCAATGTTGAAGGATAGCTAATTTGACTCCATAATTATTGGACTCACCCTTTATAGCAAGGTAGTCTTGACAAAAGCATTGCTAATTAAGTAGTTTGCCAGACTAGTCTTATGCCAATACCAGCCTTTGTGGCTATTCCATGAATGTCTTGAGAAAGCTACATGATAGTCATAGTTGCTCTTTTCTGAAGCTTCAGCACTGGCATTGGACCTGTTGGTTTCATAAGCTTCAGTGAATTACAAATGGCTGTATAGCCATGTTTCCCCAGGCCAGTGAGGTAGTGGTTTCCCAGTAGTATAGTAGAGGGACTGCTGTGCTTGGTGAAAAAGTGATAATATTTGTATTGTTGTAAATACAAATCTTCATTTGGATGAGAGGTTCGCTATGGTTGTTGCAAACACTCCTTCTTTGGCTGAGTTTGTACCATTCCCTTAGGTCCCTAGGAGGCACCCTTTTCTAGTGTCACAGCATTAGGCTTGATACAAGGCTTCTCTTGACTACTTGGAGTAGAGCAGTGTGAGCTGGAAGTGTGAAGAGAGAAAGCAGAGGTCATAGAGATTTCAAAGCAGTCATTCCAAGGGCATAGACGGCAGAATATTGGCAGATCAGTTGCACAGTAGGGAGTTATGCGAAGCAGTATCAAGCTTAACTAAAGAAACTGGGAATCATTGGGAGACCTAGAAACCTCAGTGGCCTTGACAAGTGGCAAAGCTGGACTCCTGCCATCACTATATTGACAAGCAGAGGAGGTGGCTTTAACAGCTGCATGCAACCAGCCCTCATGCAACTGCAGCTACCTGTGTAGTAACTATATTAGGGACCAGAGTGTAGCCACTCTGTTCATGGCAAGAATGGAAGAATCCCTTCTTGGTCTGCATGAGTTGGGGAGTTCTGGTAGAGGTGCTGTTGGTAACCAAAGCCTGAGCTCGATCTTGAACACTAAAGATTAGGCAGCATCTGCTGCTGCTCTCAATGACGAGTTACCACTAGTTAATCAACTGGCAAGACCTACAAAAGCTGCCAAGACCAGAAACTGAACAGCTTCTCCTGGTCTGCCTGAGGTTTTAAGCCAGGTAGAACAAAAGAACTCCAGAGATACTACTGGAAAAATAGCTCCACTATGTTAATAGCAGCCTTATTTATAATAGCCAGAAGCTGGAAAGAACCCAGATGTCCCTCAACAGAGGAATGGATACAGAAAATGTGGTACAGTTACACAATGGAGTACTATTCAGCTGTTAAAAACAATGAATTTATGAAATTCTTAGGTAAATGGATGGAACTAGAAAGTATCATCCTGAGTGAGGTAACCCAGTCACAAAAAACACACATGGTATGCACTCATTGATAAGCAGATATTAGCCTAAAAGCTCAGAATACCCAAGATACAATTTACAAACCACATGAAGCTCAAGAAGAAGGAAGACCAAAGTGTGGATGCTTCAGTCCTTCTTAGAAGGGGGAACAAAATATTCAAGGGAGGAAATACTGAGACAACGTGTAGAGCAGAGACTAAAAGAAAGGCCATCCAGGGACTGCCCTACCTTGGGATCCATCCCATATACAGTCACCAAACCCAGACACTATTGTGGATACCAAGAAGTGCTTGCTGACAGGAACCTCATATAACTGTCTCCTGAGAGGCTGGGCCAGAGCCTGGCAAATACAGAGGCAGATGCTCACAGCCAACCATTGGACTGGGTTCTCAATGGAAGAGTTAGAGAAAGGACTAAAGGAGCTGAAGGGGTTTGCAACCCATAGGAAGAACAGCAATATCAACCAACCAGACCCCCCAGAGTTCCTAGGAACTAAACCACCAACCAAGGAGGACACATTGATGGACCCATGGCTCCAGCTGTGTATGTAGCAGAAGATGGTCTTGTGGGACATCAATGGGAGAGGCCCTTGGTCCTATGAAGGCTCAATGCCCCAGTGTAGGTGAATGACATGGTGGGGGGCAAGAGTGGGTAGGTGGGTTAGCACCTTCATAGAAGCAGGGTGAGGGAGGATGGGAAGGAAAATCAGGAAAGGGAATACTATTTGAAATGTAAATAAATAAAATATCTAATAAAATAAAATAAAAATAATAGATAATAATGTCCATTTCCCTGATTTGTGAAGAAATGCTCTCTCATGATTTTGTTTGTTTGTTTGTTCTTGTTTGGTTTGGGGTGTGCTGTTTGTTTGTTTGTTTGTTTGTTTTACTAATATGAGGACTGCTGCAGTCAACCAGAAAAATAATGTGACAATTTTATTGAGTGCTAAATGAGTAGTTCACCTTTGAGTGAAAAAAAAATGAATAAAAATATAAAATGTAAATAAGTAAATAAAAAGAGACTCTTGAGTAGGTAGCTATTTCTTGGATCTGGCATTTGGCTCTGGATCAACCCACCATCAGGATCCCTGAAGGCTGAAATGCCTGTCCTGAAGCAGAGTCCATCTTCTCAGCATCGCAGTACACTGTGGAGAGTGAATGGGCAACCCTTGTTGTCACACCACTGACCAAATCTGTGCTGTGCTGCAGCTTTTTGAGAGAAGATTATACAGTATCACTAGCTTAGAAAAAAGATTAAAATGAAAAGTGTCTACTGAATATCACTTTATCACAACCACCAATTAGAAAACTCCTCTGTCAAATCATCATAACTCCTCATATAGCTGTTAGCTTAGTGCTGCTGTGGCTAAAAATAAAAAAGAAGCACTTTGACCTTCTTTTTTTGTGATAGAAAGCGTGAAAGTTTCAAACTTAGGTGAGCAAAGGCATGGGTTCCATCTCTTTGGTCTCTAAAGGATGGTTCATCCTGAGCTAGTCCAATAGTTACACTGTAGTATTATTTAAGCTGCACTGTAAGGGGTCCGGATTATTAAAATGGAGACCTCAGAAGAAGCAAGAGGTCCACTCAGATGGCCATCTAGCAAGCAGAACCTATGTCTAGACTAAGCCATCAGAGAAGGGCAACTCCAAGCAATCACTTGACATCAATTTATTGAAACCCTAATCCAGAACCACCAAATATTTTACTTGTTTGTTTCATTTTATTTTTGTATGTGGAATCTGGGTGCCAGGGTGTACCATGTAGGTCAGGAGAGACTTGGTTCTCTCCTTTCATCATGTGGGCTCTGAAGATCTAACTCAGGTCTTTTGGCTTGGCAGCAAGGACCTTAACCTACTGAGATATCTCATTGACCCTAGAACTTATTCAAACTTACATTTTCTTAACCTTCAGTTAGCAAGGTCATATATAACTTAAATGACAAACCACCAACTGAGCATATTCCAGACTCCCCATCCTCAAAAACTGGAAGAAAAGAAATGTTTGTTGTTTTAAAGCTATGATTATAAATGTGTACACTCAAACAATCAAATAAACACTCCTGCTGAAAGCAAATTATTTAAATATATACTTATGCATTTTTATTTATACATGCAAATTTAATTGTAATAGCATAAAATATGATTACAGAATCATGGGCTTGTTATGATTCAACTTTTGTTTTTAAAAGTCCAAAATTATGGTTTGTTTTTATGTTTGTTTGAATATGAAAGAAAATTCAGAATGAGTCAATTCCTACAGCTAATGCTCCTTGCCTCAACAGTGTGGGAATGAGACAGTTGCAAATTTCTACAGGTCAGCTAGTACCTAACTCCAGTATGAGGCAAATCTATCAAGTTTGTACGAGCTATGTCATATGAAGAAGAAATGCCAGTCTTGTCATTCAAAATATACAGAGAGTAAACTACAGAAGAGTTGGAGGACACCAACTGCATTTTTAGATTTCAGCATTTGAACTAGTTTTTGAACAATTGTTGTTCCTTCATTTTTAATCTCTCTTTTATGTTAGTAGTAGTAGTAAAAAAATGAGATAATTTATTGTAAGAAGGATATAGCAAGACTCTAAGAAGATGGTGTAAAGCCGTTGGGAGACACTCTGTTCTTTACAGAGCTTCACTCGGCTGCTTTATTGTGAAGTCTCAGAGCACTGGTGGAAGACATGAAACTCACACTCACACCTTTCATCACAGGGATATGGGAAAGAGTGCCATCAACTCATTGAAGTGATGGCTGTTTAAATCAATCTTTATGATGGGAGAACAGGTTGAAGATGTTCAAGTTCTATCTCTACAAGGCAATCATGGGGCACGTGGTCTGCGCTGAAGACAGGAGTAGAGCTCACCTGCCCTGTTCTCTACCAGTTAAGTGACACAGTACCCCTGAAATACAAGTTGGTAGACTTGAAAGAAGTGATTGTGCAACCCCCAGCAACACACACAGACACACACACACACACACACACACACACACACACTCACTCCTCTGTTGAGGACCTTCACATCAGCATCATAGTAGACATCATAGTGGGTCAGTGTGTAGAACCTCTAAAGAGCATCATTTTTGCAACAGAGCAATGAGCTAGAATTTTGCTTAATTTCCACTGGCAAAAACCAGGACTCACTCATTCCACAGGTCTTAGCTTCGTCTCTACCATGGACAGGTTAGATTCCACAAGTCAACTTAAGGCACCAAAGATGTCCACAGATAAAGAAGTATCCTGTTTTTTTTAATTTTTTGAGACCTGTTTTCAGACAACCCGGGTTGACCTTCAGCTCACAGTGTAGCGAGAGGGGGTCACAAACTTCTCATCCTCCTCTGCCTGTACCTCTTGAGTGCTGGGATGACAGACCTATACCACCACACTGGCCCATATAGTGTTAGGATGGAACCCAGAGCCTTGTGTATGCTAGACAAGTAGCCTATCCTTGTGTTTATGTTATAAAATTTTTATTTAGAGGATGATGGAAGTTAAGAATCACCATCCTTCCTCATATGCTCTAAGCAAAGATGTCCAGACCCTAGCAAGCCTTGAAAGAAGAGTAGAGATATAAGCAAAAGGGAGAAACGATTTCCTATCTCACTGAAAATTTTCTCTCTAAGGTAGCTAAGCAGACATTTAATTATTATTTTTATTATTTTTTCCAGAGACTTTTAAATTATGGAGGTTTTTTTTCTTTTTGAATAGGTCAGTACTTGATTGATTGATTGATTGATTTTATATATATATATATATATATATATATATATATATATATATATATATATGCATATTAGTGGCATGATGTGTATTTAGAAGTCTGTGAACAACCTGTGGGAGTTGGTACTCTTGCTCTACTATCTAGGCTCAAGCTCAAACCCGGGTCTGCAGGCTGGGCTGCAGGTGCCTTTCCCACTGAGCATCCTCCCTGGGACTGATAGAGACTTGTGCCTATTTTCCTTCCATTAAGTTATGATTGAGATGACAAACTGCTTCCATCTCTGTATTCTCCATTATTCTCAAGTCATCTTTTAAAGGCTGGCATCTGAGCTCTTTAACAGAGACATCACTTGAAATACAAAGACATGGTGGTTGTACCTAGTCTTTTTGTGTGATTATGTAGACAGGAATCTAAGGTATGGCTGTCTCTCAACCCTCCCTCCCTCCCTCTCTCCCTCCCTCCCTCCCTCCTTCCCTCCCTCCCTCCCTCCTTCCCTGCATCCCTCATCCTCCTCCCCCTCCTCCTCCTCTCCCCCTCCCCCTCCCTCCCCTCTCTCTATCTTTGCCCTTCCTTCTTTCCTATCCACTTCCACTGCCTCCTCTGCTGCCTTGAATGACTGCCCAGGAGCACTTGCGTTCCCCTTCATCTCTGCATATCAACCTCCAAAGTCTCAAGTCAAGCCATTGGAATTAATGATTCAAACGAACCTTTAGCCAGGCCACCAATCATCAGCAACCTGCCCATGCCTATGCGGTATGAGCAATTGTTCATTCAACGCCCATGACCTAGGAAACAGGCTCTAGGCAAGCTAGGAACTCATTCCATGACACAGCTAGGGAAGTAGAAAAGCCCAGGAGGTGCCTACGGATAATAATCAGGAGTTATTGACTTCTGCTGGGGTCAGGAGCAAGATTTATTAGCCGAGGAGATAAATATTGACTGAAAATTGGGATAGTTCTTCTTCCTCTCAGAGACCTGGTAAATTACTCAGACTGCCATTCAGACACTTGGAAACTTTGAATTGTAGTCTAGTTTTATGTCCATTTTTAGTTATAGCCCTCCTGAGGGAAGAAAATCTTTGCACTATATTTTTCAAGGATATTTAAAAATTGTGCTAATTATTGGTTCATTTTTACCTATTCTAAGTCTCTCTGGCCAGGAGCCCTTTAATACAGAATAATAAGTTTTTATGTCCTTGGGCTTCCTTGTCCCACAATCATCAGTGTGAAGCTCTGAGAAGAGTACTGATTTTAACCCTTCTCATGTGTAGGTTTCTATTCCATCTCCTGCCCATTTTCTCTGGTCCCTAATATGACAGTCTTCTTACCAACTCTGTGAGCTCTCTCTCAGGAGAAAAATTCTTCAACAATGTCCCAGTCTGCAGAGCTGATTTGATTCTAGCCATCTAGGTCCTGACCCCTTCACCCTATGGCTTCAAGAGGTTTGAATTTGCCTTTAGATGTCAGTTTTATTTATTCTCCTCTTCTTCTGTATATCGGAGAATGGTGACCTCAGAGCACTTACGCCCCTTCCTTTACCTAGAGCTCTTCTCCTTCATCTAAGTCTGAAGGGTAGCCCCAGATTATACTAAAAGTTACACAATGGTGAGGCTGTGCTTTTCCAAAGCTGTACTCTTCATTTTAATGTAGTCCTCTCTGAACTGAAAATTTTTACACTTTCTACATCCTGTTGTTGCTAAGCATGAGTGTATCCAAGGCTCTTACATCTCCTTCATTCCAATAAACTACTAACAGTATTCATCGCAGTGATTTTGAAATACCTGAAAAACCATTCCTGCCATTAACACAGCATATTGGAGCTTTCGAGGCTGTGTTACATTTTACTTCTTTTCTTATTGTATATTAAAACTCCAATTCCTGCAAGGTTTTGGAGACAATCATGTTTGCCAAAGACCCAATGTAGAAGTCTGTCTTTTTCTTTAAGCTTTTTTTCTTCCCCCAAACTTGTTTCTTTGGGGGCCCCTGTAGATTTATAATTGCAGAAGATGCCACCTCTGTGTGCCTAATTCTTTTTGAGAAATGCCATCAAGTTTTGACAAGCGAAGGTAAAGTAATGCAGCCAGCAGGCTGCCCAGGTGGCAGACGGGAGGTCCCAATAGAAATGCTGACCCGTGGCTTGAGCTTTTTCTTGTAGTAACACATTTTCGCAGCAAGTAACATTTGAGTGCGTGACAGCTCCGCAGTGTCCTGAAATAGACGTTGGCTTTCTTTTGGCTGAAGTTTGCACAGCACTTCTTCATGCTTCCTTGCTTTACATTGTGCTTTTGGCCATTAAGATTGGGGGCGGGGAGGGGGGGAGTGGACAGAAACGGAGTGGCCAGCAGCTACGGTTCCCTTAATGTGAGGCACAAAAGCTGTGAACAGAAGACATTCTCGAGAATAGAGTGAAGCCGATTCTTGGGGCTTAGTTCACCCGGGAAGAAGCCTTGCCTTAGGAATGAGTTTTCACACACAATCAACAGCAAGAAAGCCCTTGATCCAAAGAGGCTGGAAATTAATCAGCTGCCACAAGGTGGCGAAATCACATTGAGGTCCTCCTGCTCTTTCCCCCTTAGATGCCTGTTCATGTCAACTAAGTGAGGACAAAGGTATCATTTTTACATTTAAATAAAAACCACTTTTCACTCTGATTTACAAACCGTTTCAGTGCACGCCGGATAGCTATCTGGGTACAGTGCATAAGTAAGTTAGGTCACAGCTGTTGGGTAAAAAGCAGAAAGGTACATTTTGTTTTCTTAGAGCTCCCTGAAAAAAACCAATGCTCTCCCTCTACCTGGTGGGTGCCTGTTTGCTCGCTGCGAATGTATTTGACTGCATGGGATACACTCTTCTTTAAAATGTATTTGAAGATCAAGAACAGAAAGACATTCAGACAGCTTTCAGAGCTCGTCATGAAGCTTCTTGTGAAGTTCGTGTGTGTGTGTGTGTGTGTGTGTGTGTCCATGTGTGTGTATTCAAGGTAGACATGAGTTTGCAAATGATACCAAAAGAATTGTAAATTTCTATCATTAAAAAAAAAATGTCTAGGTACATTCATGGCCACACATGGTGGCACTGCACATGGTACCTGAAATCTGTCTGATGGCTATTTTCAAATCCAGACACATCAATTCTGTTCTTAAGCTCTGTGAATCATTTGGATCATACTTGAAAACAATACCATAGAGCATTGATATTAGAATGAACTGAGTGAATCGCAATCAACATAGCTGCTGCTAGTCCAACACACAATTGGATGTCTAGGTTGTGCTTGCAAAAAGCTCTGACAACGGCTTTTGGGACTAATCAAATCAACTCTCACAAAAGACATCACCATTCCCTTTGTAGCTTTTGTATTAGACTCTTGCCATGCCTGGATTCTTCTACAGACGTACAAGAAATATACCTATAGGTGTACTAGGGCAGAGAATCAACATTTTTAATGCTCTTTGTGAAGTAGTATGTTAGTCTGATAGTGAAAACACCGATAGAAACTGAGAATATTGTTAAAGAAAGACCAGGAAAGTAGACACTTGTGAAGAAAAGGAACTTTCCTGTATCTAGTTCCTCAACAGTCCACACTGAAGTCTTCACAGCACAGGACTGACCACTTGCAGAGGTCACACAGTATTTCGAGTTAGCTATGTTTTTCTAATGGGCTTTTCATATCAGCTGGTACCCTTGCAAGCATCAGCTTGGAGCTCTGATACTACCATATGACTGCCTGGATAAGTGCTTCTCGACCTTCTTAATGCTGTGACCCTTTAATGTAGCTCCTCATGTTGTCGAGACCTCCAACCATAAAACTTTTCTTTGTTGCTACTTCATAACTATAATTTTGCTACTGCTATGAATCATGATATAAATATTAGATATGTAGGATGTCTAATATATGACCCTCAAAGGGTTTACAAGCTATGAGTTGAGAACTGCTGACCTAGACAATGAAGCTTTTCAGGGCTTGCTATGTCAGACAGCCAAAATATCAGTTTAAAATGAATATTATATTAATTGATGATTACATAGCTTCCATGAATATCATTCCTGAGTGAATTCAGGAATACAGGCATGGAACTACATAACCAAACCAAGCTCTGACAGACCACAGGGTTTTGAGATAGTGTTTATTAAGAATATTCATATATTCATGTTTTATGTTATCAAGACCAATACACTTAATATGGTATCAAGTATATAGTTTAGGCAAGGCCCTGGCCAATGGCTTCATTCTAAAGACAAAACACTAGTATAGCAAGAATAATGGGGCTTAGTTCTTCAAGGTTATAGCCTATCCAGAAGACCTCAGCTTGATCTTCATTAAAAGGATCAGATATTCAAATCTTTATTGTTTTCCAAAGATTGGGTGACATGTCTTTCTTTAAAAACTAGGCATCTTGAAACTATTGTTTGAACTTTTAATGGGGGAAGGTTCAACTTTGAACTTAAAATATGAATAGCATGTTTTTGGGGTTTTTTTGTTTTGTTTTGTTTTGTTTTTAAGTACAGAAGTTGGGTGTAGTTTTGTTGTTTTGGAATGGCTAATGTTCTACTTATTAGTGAGAACCTTTACTGCCTAAAACATGAATCCCAAACTTTCGGTTTCTATACTAGAAGCTGCAAGCCCTTTTGCTATCATCTTGTAAAGTATCCTTGAAAGTACTGTGTTATTAGCAAAGGGAAACCAAGACTGCTGTAAACAAACAGCAGCTACTGGAGTTTTCTTATGTTTGTTTGATACATGGTTACACAGCCGTTGTAGCACTGCGCCACTTGAAAAGTCATTGATCCAAAGCTGGGAGTTTTCAGGGCAGCTCTTGTAAATTCTTCCATAACAGAGTCATATCGGGTAGTTTACGACTAGCTCTGGAGCAGTCACTGGTAATAACCAGGAGTGATTCACAGAGCAAAAGGAGACACACTCTTGCAGTGACACACTCACAGGGACAGATTAGGGGACATGATGTGTCACCAGAGCAGATATTCTACCACGAGCCAGTCAGTCTGGGGGACAGTTGGGTGTTAGCATCGTGGTGCCCTTCCTCACTGCCTCTTTGATGGAATAGCAGCTTGCGTGGGTGTGGAGAGGAACAAATAAAGTTGTAACTGGGTTGCAGGGAGTCCTCCTATCTCTTTCCAATTCCAGAAAAGCAAACCTGGATGCCCAGCTCACATATTGGGCTTTTGAGCAAGGCTGTATTTAAAGTAAAGGCCTAAGTACTCTACAAACAATATATTTCTTTTACACACTATAATGGAAAGAATTAGACTCGGAGAACCAAGAAAAGGAGACAAACAGAGAGTTAAAGTCACTCTCAGAAAAACCAAATAACAGAACAGTTGGTTTGTGAGACTTTGCTGAGACACCATGTTAGGGAAGGATGAATGCAGAAAGTTGGAGACCAATTCCAGGAGTAGTAAAAGATCTATTATTATACTCTCGGATAGAAGTCCTGTGAATGATGATCATTGAGAAAATTAAGGAAAAGTGGGGGCAGGGGGTAGAGGGAATGGAAGAAAACATTCCCTTCTTACTGGACTTTTTCATCTTAGATATAGCAATCCCAAACTGTGTTATCAACTCTGTTTCACAAATAACCAGTAAACTATTCCTTGTCTCATGAGGAGTTCAAATGTGTTAACTTGGCTGGGCTATAAAAGGCCAATTGTTTGGCTAAATACTAGCTCCAAACTTGTAAATGAAGGTTGTTTGTGAGAAGAAATGACCATCTTCATTGGTCAAAAATCCAGCAAAACAAACTGCCTTCTACAAGTAAGCAGGCATCACACTTTGTATCTGTCCCCACACACTCATATTTTGAGCGTGAGTCATTTGGCTGGTGACACTGTTCTTGGAAGCTGTGGAACTTTTAGGAAGTATAGTGTAGCTGGTGCTAGAGGTGTACATTTTTGGAAAATGTATAACTTGGCATCTGGATTTCTTTTAATCACACACAGGCCAAAAATAAAACAAAACAAAACAAAACAACAGGCAAAACAAATAAAAACAAACTAACAAAACAGCCTTAAAAATGAACTAGAGATGTTATAGCAGTTAATAGCACTGGCTGCTATTCTAAACGATTCATATTGGATTCTCAGTATGCACATGGTGGCCCATAGCATCTATAACTCCAATTTCAGAGGATCTGAAACCTTCTTCTGGCCTCCGTGGGCAATGCTTGCATGTTGTGCACAGACACATGGGCAAAATACCTATATACATAAAATAAAACCAAACTGTTAAAAAGAAAAAGATTCTGAGGTCTCCAAAAGAGGTCATTCTTTTCTCTTATCAAAATGTGGGAGCTAGCCGAGTGTGGTGGCGCACGCCTTTAATCCCAGCACTTGGGAGGCAGAGGCAGGCGGATTTCTGAGTTTGAGGCCAGCCTGGTCTACAGAGTAAGTTCCAGAACAGGCAGGGCTATACAGAGAAACCCTGTCTCGAAAAAAAACAAAACAAAACAAAACAAAAATGTGGGAGCTTTATCTAAGCTTGCATTCTGCTGGTATATTCTACTGACTTCAGAGGCCATGCAGCAACATCAGTAACATCAATTCTGTCTACATACGTTCCTCCTAAGTCTAAAGAACAAATGCATGACTTGTTATCTCTATAATATAGTGAGCTGATCCCTTAGAGTGAATCCATTGTTAAGTGGCTATTATCTAGACATGTAGATACATTGATAGGTGATATAGACACATGATAAATAGAAGATAGATAGATAGATAGATAGATAGATAGATAGATAGATTAGATAGATGTATAGATAAATAAATAGAACTTACATAACTCTTTTTTATATTTTGTTGAAGGTCCTTGGTCGAGCATCACTCATTCAGAGACGTTCTGATGACACCTTTACCTTATTCCAAGAGAAGGGGCTGGATCCTGGAAACACACACTCCTGATTCAAATACCAGCATTCCTAATCATTGTAAATTATTCTGTCTCATTGATCCCTAATTTCTTCAACTGTAAAATGAAAGCACTGTCATTATTTATCTTCTGGGAATTGCTTGTATAAACATAAAATGGGTAGATTTTCTTGCAAGTGTGGGGTACAGGAACTGAAACATAGTAGATGATGAACAAATGTGAATGTGTGTTGATTATAATTTTATCTATCACACTGAGGAACATTCATATTGTTGACTAATGCAGGTCTCTGAGTGATGATTCTATACTGGTTGCTATTTCTAGACACTTACAAGAACCTGTGATGTATATAAAATTCCTTCATATGCAGTTAATGAATCAGCAATGCCAAAGAGCATCTAGGGAAAAAAGGATTTCCAGTTTCAAGTGAGAGTGTCGTGTCTGCCACCCATAATGACATCTGGAGAATTTGCATTGAAATGAGAAGTTCTGTGGTGGACTTACCTTTCAGCAATATAACTATGATAGTCATTGGGCTAAACACAAATATGTCTGTTTTTCTCTTTGTCTTTAAGCATGTTGTAAGTTGATTACTCAGTCTTGATTTTATTTGCGCTTAAGTTACTTCCTTT
>LR750272.1:579261-595229 GCA_902729485.2 Mus minutoides
ACACACACACACACACACACACACACACACACGGAACCCTTTGATTTCTAGGTGGAGTGACTAAGTGTCCCTCCCCCTTGCTGGCCTTGGCACTGCACAAACATAAGCTAAATGAAGCTCTAATCACTCTGGGTCACCGGGTGACAGGGAGCGGAGCCCCTTCTTTGGTTGACCTGACTGAGAAGTCAGTTTTTTTGTTGTTCTGAATTTTGAGACGGAGCCAGTTTTGTGTCATGCAGGATTCGGTGAGTGGAAATTGCAACCTTGCTGTAACAAACGCTAAGCTTCACAGCAGGTGTTCACGAGTGGGGCTGTGAATTAGAAGAAATTGTTCACAGAATGTAAAAGGGCAATGTGGTGTTTTCAGTATCAAAACACCTGACGGTGAAATCAGTTCTGAGAGGTTTTATTAGCCAGCATGCCTTGGACAATGCTGATTTACAATATCGCCCATACTACTGTATTTTCTTTCCAGATGTTAATTTCCAAAAGCAAATACATAAATAAAATTCTAATAACATAGCAAATGAGAGGAATATTTATCTAATATTTCCTGGTAACTTGTTCATTGTGATGCATCCTGAGGTTCACCTAACCTTGGGATGCTCTTATGTTATGCATTGTTATGCATTCTGAGGTTCACCTAACCTGTGATGCTCTTATGAATCTCTGGTCTACATCAGCTTCCCTGTGTGTGGGCAGGGGGATGCCGGAGATTGAGCCTGGGGACTTATGCATACTAGCAACGCACTCTACCATTGAGCTACATCCCCAATCTATTTGCTGTCCTTAGTCTAATTAAAATGGTACCTCTTCAATAAAGCCTTATCAGATGCACCCAATTGTAATTAATTGCCCATTCCCACTAATACTGAATTGTACTTCAAGTTTAGTATTTACCACCCTCTGACTAATGACATGATAGCTTATGTTTGTATCCCATCCCGTCAGATTCTAATCTCCTGTCAATTTGGAACCATAGGTTATTTTTCTTAATATCTTCCACGGGGTTTAGTACAAGATTTTAAATTTAGATTAAACTCAGTGAATTATCACTGAATGAAATTATGCTAAAGAAGGCTAAAGGCTAAAAATCTAATTGTTTAGGCTGGGGAGACAGCTTAGGAATAAAAAGTCCTCGGTACACAAGCTGGGTGGCTGGATTTTGTATTTCCGAGACCCAATTAAAAGTCTGGATGCAGCAAAATTCCTATCTGCAACCATAGTGCTTCTACTGTGAGGAGACAGACAGGAGACTTCTCAGATGCTCAAAGGCCAACTGACCTGAGAAATGCAATCCAGTGTCAGAATTGAGAGATCCTGTCTCAAACGAGAAAAAAAAAAAGAGAGAACTGACCCATGAGCTGACTCCTGAAACATTATCCCTGACCTCTTCGTGTGTGTGTGTGTGTGTGTGTGTGTGTGTGTGTGTAATACATTTTGGAATATTTGCAATAAAACAAATGATAATAATTACTTACATGCTTCTTAAAACTTACATCAGTGTGATAGGTCCTGTTATCTCTTTATAAACAAGAAATCTGCCATTGAGAGACGTGCAGTACCTTGCCTGAGTTCATGCAGCTCAGAACACTATTCTACTGGCATAAATCAGCCTAGATTTTGCTTCCTCTTACATAAAAGTAGACATTTTGATTATATCTGTCTTACTGGTTCATTCTTCCACCTCTTTTTTCTAGTGTAAGGTAGTCCGTCCAAAGTTTGGAATATTAAGCTTGAAGCACACAAAAGATTACGCTGGTAGGAAGAAGAAGGGGGGGGGGGGAGACTGTTCAAGGTTGAGACAGACAAACAGCAAACATGGTGGAAACAGATAACACAGCTGTCGCAGCCACTCTCACCCTCTCACAACCGTCAGTGTAGAGAAGAGGCAAAGAAAGAAGCATAGGGAAGAGGAGGAGGGACCAGACTCTTGTGCATGCTGTTGGGCAGGCAAGGATGAGAGTGAATTGTGGGATTTCCTGCCTTTGGATTCTTAGGGATGGTGGTGGGGAAGATATTCAAATACCATCACGGATGCTACATGTCAGGGTAGCTAAGATAAGCTGCAGATTACTTTTTAATAAAAGTAGCTTTGGAAGTTGCCTTTGTCTTTTATCCTTCTTATTTGCTGTATTTGGTGGAAATGCTGTCATTAGCATTAATTGAAAGAAAGTGCCCGAGATGCTTAAATCTTTGTCAGGGGAAAAAAGACTCCTCCAGATCAAAGAGTCGACGTTTTGCTCTGATGAAAAGATAATCCTATTTCGATGATTCACTGCAATTGATTTCTTGCATGCAACCCCATCACCCATGGTAGTTGGCCTTGAATGTAGCCTATATCTTAACAAGTGCTTCATGTGCGCCTACCATGTGCTTTCACGGAATGCCGCATCACAGGGAATGAAAGGACTAAAGACAAGGTGTTCTTTCCATTCCAGAGCTCATACAGGCAAAGTACATTCCAGAATCCAGACAGAATAGTAGCACGGAATGTATATGAAAGTCAGAAGACAGTAACTTGAGGTGGCCCAACAAGCTAACAGATGAAAGGATAATAGACAAGCTAACAGATGAAAGGATACAAGAGCAAAAGATGACTGTCAGCAACACATTATCAGCAAGGGGCAGAGAAACTAAAAGTTGCTGAAAATTAATAATAAATCTATCGACATATCTTGTTGTTGCTATTGATTTTCTCTGTGTAACTCATTTTCTCTATGATGACAAAGCTAGTAGCTATGAAAGGGAAGGCAAGACAGTAGGCTATCTACCAAGACCTCTTACCAAACCATCTTCCTATTTCCTAGGAGTCAAAGGATGTCATACAGTACTATTGGTCTGCCGCTAGTAGAGTTTGCTCTTCTGGCCTAGGATGTCTGAGCCAGAAGATGTACATGGTAATATAATCAGTGACCTTTTTGGTCTATCTCATTACTTGGCCTTATCTTGAGTCACAAGAGACTGGTCCCTAAAGTCAACTGTGTAGTAGAGTGTCAGTGTGCTAAGAATTAGGAAGATGGGGACTACAAAACTATGTGTTCTGTAACACACATCAATTATCTGATCAAAATCTTTATGTGGAGAAAAGATAAAGACAGAAAATGAGCAAACTGAGTAGCCACAAGAGACCCAGCTGAAGGTCCCTGAGGTGTGTGTGCGCGAGGTAATTTCAATTCTCCATTGGCTCAAGCCAACACAATAGACTTTGGTTACTTTCAATGAAAAACATTTGACCAAAGAAGATGAAAGTAGATGTTACTGATGAAAGGAGGATGCAGCTTTAAGGGAAAGAAAATAGAACAGCCAAACTATATTTTAAAACAAGCAGCAAAAATGATGAGGGAAAGAAGCAGCATTTTTTAAGGCATTATGGGATGGCATGTTGACTCAGGAACCTCCAAGACCTGCAAGATTTTGTATGATTTCCACACTGATACAGTGGTATATGGGGTGGGAGTGTAACATCCACCTTCCAATATAAATAAATAAAAGTAGTAAAAATAAAATTCTAAAAAGAAACTATGGTCCAAATATGGGCTCAAGATTATTTTGTGTTCCACTTATATGTTTACTAACTTACCAAGCAGACACAGTTACTAAAATAATACAATGAACTGGCCAGTAGAAGGTTATTTCATACTTGTATCTGTAGAAGTCTCCTAGAGGTTGAACAAAGGCTAGAATGGCAAGATGTCTACTGTGGCATCCAATAGCAGCCAAAATGGAAATTGAACGTTAATCTTGAATGAGAAAATACAATGGAATGTGGCTGTTGATGAAAAAAAAAAAAAAACCTCAGTTGTGAGCAATAGGAGTGTGTTGCTGCTGATTTCAGAACTGATGGGTCAGATGATGGCAAGCAGACACTGATTATCTTTGTGGTAAATGATTTATGCTTGTGTACACACACACACACACACACACACACACACACACACGGTATTGTGTCTGAAAACTATTGAGTCAGGAGGCAAACTGTCCAAGATCAAATCCTAAGACTACTACCTGTTAGCTTTGAAACAAAAAACTCATTATTTCAAATTTCAAAAGTCAAAAAACAAAAACAAAGCTTGCATTTATTGTTACTAAATATAAGCAGTCTAAAACTCATTGACTTCAAAACAGAAAACATGGACTAGAGAGATGGCTCAGTGGTTAAGAGCACTGACTTCTCTTTCACATGTCCTAGTTCAATCCCCAACAACCACATGATGGCTTACATCCATCTATAATGGGATGCAATACCCTCTTCTGGTGTGTCTGAAGAGAGTGATAGTGTATACATGTAAATAAAATAAATAAATCTTAAAACAACAATAACAAAAACAATAACAGAACAAAACCAGAAACCATTTACTTTGTGGACAATTGTATGATTCAATTGGAGGATTCCTTATGACCCCAACTCAACTGCACTTTTTCAAGGATCTATGTCTCATCTAAACAAGCATGATACTGGGGGGGGGGGGCAGAATATCACTATATAGGCAGGCCCAGAACTCAAAAAGGTCCACTTGCCTCTTACTCTGGAGATTAAAGTGTTACCTTTTTTTTTTTTTTTTACATTTGTTAATGTCTTAAAGGAGTCATGCACGACTACATGTTTGCTAGTTTCTTATCATGGAGTAAACATGGTGTTTTTATAGCATTGTTTTTATTTACAACAGAGAGTGTATCTGTATGGCAAAAGACAAAATTCGCCCAGCAAAAATCATGGGAGAGACACAAGGTCTAACCTCTTGCTTGACTTCTGTCTGTGCCTCACCAGGAAGCTGGGCTGTACACCTCACATACCTAGTTATAAGTAGAGGGGCATGGATTCTATGATCTTAACCCTCCAACTTTAATAAACCCAGATCGGAATGTTCTCCCCAATTTTAACTCAATAACCAAGACGAAAGGGCACATCGGATTACTCACTGATAGATTTTATCAAAGAATGCCAGGGAGAAGCTCACTGCTCAGCACCAGCAAGAGCCTGAAAAGAGCTGTCAAAGCAGATTGACCTAAAACATGCTTCTCACAGTGAAATCACCGCAAAGGAGAAATTGGTAGAAATGTATTATCTGATAGACATTACCCACTTTAGTAATTTTCATGCATTTAAGTAAATTTTTAAAATTTTCATCAGTAATTTAACCTCTTTATCACTTTTTTTTTCAAAACGCAGGAATAAATAAACCTTTCTTTTCTGCCTCATTTCTGACTTGAGGATAATTACATCTCTTTTCCTTATTTTTTTCTGAAAGTTAAATATTCCAAAATAGATATTTCAAAATACAGGTTAATCTTACTTTTTAACTTTCAAACAATAGGATAATTTTTCATCTTTTATCTATATGTTTGTAACAATATAACTTCTTATATAATTTTGGCCTCTTAAAAGTATTTATATTCACTTTGTATCTAGAGATATTACCTTTGTAAAGTATATACCAGGCTATCCTGGGATTGATGTGGAGTTGAGGGTGACTTTTAAGTTTTAATTTAATTTTCTGATTTTCTTCCCTTCACTTCAGGAGACCTGCTGTTAAAAACGCATGGCAACATAGCTGGTATTGTGTGAAGGGATTGAACCTGGAGCCGCCTGCTTGCTAGACCATTATTCTACCAACTCAGCTGCATCCTCAGACCCATCCTCCACTTTGGATGCACAGTTCTAGTGTATTTTCACGTTTATAAAACTGTTCTTCCAAATCGTGGCTGCTGTTAGATTGATCTTTCAGTCTCAGTTTGGCATGTCTGACAGGTTTCATACTATAGTTTGCCAACTAAACAATATGCAAAATGTTGTATAAGTAATAGTATTTTATACATGGAAGTATGTGCCAGTGGATATGTGTGCATGTGTGCACATACTTGTATATGAAAGCTGGAGGGCACTGGAGGTGTTCCTCAGGTACAGCCCACCTTTATTTTAAGACAGGGTCTCTCACTGGTCTGAAGTTCATCAAGAACCTTGACTAACTAACAAACCTCAGGGAGTCACATGGCTCCTACTTCCTCAGCTGGGAATTTCTATCATCGACATGATACACATCATATAGATGGGTTCTGGGCATCAAACCCATGTTCTCATGCTTACCACACAAGTATCTTACCAGCCCAATTGACTTCCCAGCCCTGTAATATTCATAACAGCACATACCTTTGTGAACCCCTAGTTACCATCCCTGAAGAAGCTAAAGAGAGAAATGGTCTCAGGCGCCTCTGCTTCAGTTAGCCACTATATTAGCATTGAGAATGGGAGGACTTTGAGGCCGAAATGCCAGCTATGGATTATTCTAGAATGTGGTGATCCCACAAAGCTGCCAGGCTATCCAGCGACTTCACCTTTATCATGGCCTTTTGTCACCTCATGCTTCATTAATTTATTTATTTATCTCTACCTTACAATTCTTCTAATTCTGCAGATTCCTTATGGTATGCCCTCCCTAATTATGAGAGAACAAAATGACTAATTAAAACAGATTTTATAGTAATTTGTTTTGAGCAATTTGGCACAAAATCATAAAAGTACTGCTAAATAAGAAAAGCAAGCCTAACTGGATGAAAACGCATCATAAATTTTAAAAAGTTAAAAAAAAAAAGAACATGAAAAGGGAAGCAACAGAACATTAAAATTCCAAACACTTTCTACTGTTTTTCAACATTAATAATACATGAATAACCCATTACAAAAGAATAGTCATGTTTGATTATTTTTTTACCAGTTTGGTTTTAGGCAAATTGTTTTCGACCAAATTGGACACTAACAAATAGAAGCAGTGATCTGAGCCAAGACCCTTGAAATGTGGAGAGGATTAGCTGCTGGAACTGCTGTAAACAAGCTGGATTTGATCTGGGCTTAGTGACACAATTTATCTGAAATGTCTCAGATTCTGGACATTTGTGGTCCATCTCCCAATCTTCTCCTTATGTGTCTCCCAGAAACCGCTCTTGTATATAAACCATGAATATCCTTTCATACCAGATCTAAGTGGAATTATATAGCATTTATCTTTTGTGACTAGTTTATTTCAATTAACATCTTCAAGCTCCTTTGGTGTTGTGGCATGTCAACTAGCTTAAAGTCTAAGTATCATTGCACTGGGTGTCGGAAACACATTTTACATAACCATTCATCCATAGTAGACACAATGGCTTCCACCTTTTGGATAACATGAAAAAAAAAAAAAAAACCTGTTAATTTGGACACAAACTGATAATTAAAAAGACAGAGAATGTGAAAGGTTCTTCCAGAAAACTAAATCCAATCAACTGGTTGGCATTCCTAGTGTCATCACCATCCTTGTTTCTCATCATATGCAGCAGTCCATCTGTATTTCCTTCTTGAGTGATGTGGGTCACTTCTGCATCTTACAATAAATTCTGTTTTGCTTAAATTGGTTCAATCTAGGTTCTGTCATTTACAACCAAGCTGCCTGGACTAATACATGAGCAGGAGGGGAAACTTCCAGAAACAAAGACAAGTTCAAATCATAAGAAATATTCCTTTTCGTTCTGTGGGTGACAAATAAGATAAGAACGTCTGTATCAACCAAGAGATTAAAAGCTCACAGTTTCAGCATGGACTGAAGCACATCTGATCTTCCAGAGCATTAGAAAACAAAGAAACAAAACAGGAGATGTTGCCTGTGAAACACAGGAGGCAAGGTTGCAGACATTTCGGCATTTGGTTATTAGTTTTTGCTCTGTTTTTTTTTTTTTTTTTTTTTTTTTTTTTTTTTTTTTTTCTGCTCCCCTCTTCTTCTCTGCAAAGCCAGAATTGTCCAAAATGGATGAAATCTTATTAGAGCAGCTTGTCTTTCAGAAGATTCACTGACAAAATTAAATCACCAAGGAAGAAATAAAACAGAATTGTTTCTCCAAGTTCAAACTATTTCGCCCACGTACCTACTGGATACCTTTCTTTTTTTTCTTGGTCTCTTGACTTCACCTATGTGGAAGAGTTGGGTAGGAGAGTAAAGATCAATGTAGCACTAATGGTCATCTACTCCAACCAGAGCACCATTTCTCATCCCACACCTCACAGGCACAGTTGAAACAAAAACAAATGTATTCCAGCAGAGGCCCTCCTCTATTTCCTGTGACTTTTCTACCAGTCACTTGCAAGTTTTATTGAAGTTGAAAATATTGAGTGATGTAAAAAGCAGCACGAACCATCATTCTTCACATGAAATCTGTCCCAGCATTTATCTGCCCTGGTCTTTCCACTCCAAAATAATTTTGGTGTAGACTTTGATCTCCACCCTCACAGAGTTTCAGCCTCTTCCTTCTCCATGACAATTCTCACTATCTTTCTCAGACGAGCTGCTTCTCTTGCTTGACACAGCTAGGCCTTCACTTTCCTTAGACTACATTCTCCAATTTATTTGTTTCTTTTATTCCTTTTTGATACTTTCTTGACTTTGTTATTAAAGCTAAGATGTCTGATAGATATTGGTAAAAGAAGCACCTATGTTGGAGACAGACAGAGCATCCTCTTTTTTCAGCGTTTGTAATTGTTCTGCTGGGTTGGAGAACAGCAATCTGAATTTAAAACCTGCTAGTGATCTGTAAAGTAAAAGTATAAAGGTCTATTGAAACCCTTCCCAAAAGTGTCCTGAAGAAATCTCTTCATGTGGGTATAGTAAGGAATGACAGTTGTCAATTCATGCTCTAGGAGACAAATTGGAGTAAATAATGCATGTATGCAAAAAAGGTGGGACTCATACAAACCTATTTCAAATTGGAACTGTTGTTTGTTTAAATCTTATACTAAAGGAAAATATGGGAACAAAACACACATGGAAGGAGTTTCAGAGATCAAGTGTGGAGCTGAGACAAAAGGATGGACCAACCAGTGACTGCTGTAGCCAGGGATCCATACCAAAATCAGCCACCAAATGCAGACACTATTGCATACGCCAGCAAGATTTTGCTGAAAGGACCCTGATATAGCTGTCTTGTGTGAGCCTATACCAGTGCCTGGCAAACACAGAAGTGGACGCTCACAGTCAGCTATTAGATGGAACACAGGGTTCCCAATGGAGTAGCTAGAAAAAGTTCCCAAAGAGCTAAAGGAGTCTCCAACCCTATAAGTTGAACAACAATATGAACTAACCAGTACCCCCAGAGCTCATGTCTCTAGCTGCATATGTAGCAGAAGATGGCCTAGTCAGCCATCATTGGGAAGAGAGGCCCCTTGGTCCAGCAAACTTTATATGCCCCAGTACAGGGGAACACCAGGGCCAAGAAGTGGGAGTGGGTANTTGGATGGTCACATAGTGACTCAAATGTAATGAGAGAGGTGTTGAGGAAAAAATATAAATAAAAATGAATATCTTTATACTTTAATCTCTAAAATATTTTATATAAGTAAAAAATGTGCATATATTGAATACACATGTCTGAATGTACGTTCATAAAGCCCATTATATGTCAAAGTTAAATATAAGTGAAGATTGTATTGCTGCTGTGTTATTTGTTCCCTGAAAGGCCAAGATTGAGATTTGTGAGACAAACTTTAATTTAAAAAAAGAAAATCAAGAGGCGAAATTTGATCAGTAAGAAAGTTGAAAAATACTACTTACATACCTTCATTAAAGATTAGGCATGAGCCTGCCCTTCCCAGCATAAAGAAGAATATTCCCCTTGCTTGATGCACTTTATCCTCATAGACATCACCTCAGATTGGATTACATGTATACCTAAGGGTATGTGGTTGAGTGCTGGAGCACAATACCAGAAGATAAATACCATGCATCTTCCCGGAGTAACAATTTTATTCAATGATGAGGAAGTAGGGCAAGTTAAGTAATTTAATAGTAAGTAATTGAGGACATAGTTTCATATTAAAGCGCATACAGAAAAATTATAGTGCACACCGTAAAAGGCTCCCTGAAATTTCATGGGAAAACATGATGCATCAAATAAATTTCCCTCGTGCCTGGTTATGTAAGCTGTTTGCCCATGTACCAGGAGGAACAAGAAGGAGGTTGTATGAAGGGTATATATATATTCCATTTCTTATGTATGTGTGTGTGTATATATATATATATATATATATATATATATATATATATATATACACATGCATACTATGAGCTCACTCCTTAGAAACAGTTTGAGAGAAATTTTTACCATTCTATTGTCCTAATATATTATTTTCCTCATACCCATCAATCTTACACTTTGCTTAATTTTATTTCTAGGAGAATAGAAAAGTTTACTTATGCATGGGTGGTTGTTCTTTAGCACTTAAGGATGGGCTCAGTAGCCCCTTCTCACTTTTAACTGCAGCCTTTATTTGGTTCTTTTGCATGGCCTCTGGAGCTCAAGGTTAGTGACAAGACCTCCAGTCCCATCTTCATCCTATTGAGTTGGTCTTAGGTCCCAATGTTCCCCATCACAGTGAGTGAGGCAAGACAATCACTTCAGTCAGTACCATTAGCCCCCAGGGATTAGTAGCCCTCTGTGCAATTGAATGTTCCTAGATGAGTCCCTGTGGAGAACCACCTGCCAGGACACAGCACATCGCAGGCAGGCTAAGAAGCTAGCAAGAGATTTACAGCCCAAACCTGAGCTGAGCAATCAAGATATTTTTCTCCCACAATTTACAGCAACTGTACCCTGACCTAATTTCTCATGCTTACTTCCCCCAAAACCCTTAAATTTTGATTCTGATTTACCCAATACAATTTGTTTCAAAAAAAAATTACCAGAGGAAATTTTCACTTCCATTTCTTATGTTAGAAAACATAATATATGATATAGTATTATATACAATATTACATATATAAGCTGCAACATAATATACAAGAAAACAATGCAAAATGTTCTTTATGTTTCTGTTAAGTTCATTGTTAACATTTGATATTTATTGGAATAGGAGTTGGGGCCATATACAAGAAAGGGCTGCCTCTCTTTTTGTGATAACAGTAGCCCTTAGAGAGCTCTAGGCCATGTAAAGAGTATATATAAAATGCAACATAAAATCCAGGCTCGACCTGCTTGAGTTTCATGTATACAGAGGTATAAAATTGCCAATTTGCATAATTAAAAAGTGTCAATTATTTTACTACCAAACAAGATGGACTAAAAGAGAACAAATACATCCTACTTTGTCATGTAAAAACCAATTGACACTGCTTTCTGTGTACTAAATGTCAAGAAATAACTAGCTTTCATTCTGCCAGGGCCTGGAACCAAGTGTTTGGGGGTACTACCAGTACATGGAGAGGAAGTTCAGACAGCCCTTTCCAGCTCAGAGTTGAGCAGCTAGAACTGCAAAATGGTGGCAGGCAAGGGTACAGAAAGAACTCCAAACACCAGGAGCTACAGAAAAACACTTCACAGTCCTCAGAAAGGCTTCCTCACACAGTCACCAAACTGTGTGTATGGTATATGTATAACAAAATTCCCACAACTGCACAAGGATTATTTGAAAAGGTTACAAAAATCAAGGCTGAGCATTCATAGAAAACTTGGAGGGTGCCTGACTCATTCTCTGTACCATAAATTCTTCCATGTCACGGCATCCATGGAGAACGATTCACAATGGCCTCATTGCAGGAAGTAGTTATTTCTAGTTGGAATACTAAATTGTTTCCACATTTAAAGTTTTAAAAGAAAAAGAAAAAAAGGAGGAGAAGGAGGAGGAGAAGGAAGGAAGGAAGGAAGGAAGGAAGGAAGGAAGGGAGGGAGGGAGGGAGGGAGGGAGGGAGGGAGGGAGAGAGAGAGAGAGAAAGAGGGAGGGAAGGAGGGAGGGAGGAAGGAAGGAAGGAAGGAAGGAAGGAAGGAAGGAAGGAAGGAAGGAAGGAAGGAAGACAGAGAGAAAGAAAGAAAGAAAGAAAGAAAGAAAGAAAGAAAGAAAGAAAGAAAGAAAGAAAGAAAACTTGACACAATTAAATATATCAAACTATTTCTTAGTAACCAGTGTTCCAGAATAAAACTCATGAATATTTATAGACACACAAAAATATCCAGAATTAAACAGAGTAATATTCACTACATCTTGCCTGCAATTAAGGAGCGTGAAGAATACAAAGAAGCAGAAAAATGCAAACTACAATTAGAAGTTAAAATCAGCTAAATCCAGTCCAGAACTGACACAGAGAGGAGAATTGGTTAACGACGACATTAAGAGAGCAATTGGGACAGTATTGCCAACTCCTTTTTAAAAATTGTACAAATTGAGCATCTGAGGTGAAAGCTACAAACCTTTAATGAACATACTCTGAAGGCAGGTAAAGGCAATTTAGACGTGCAAAAGGAAACAGTAATGGAATTGGATACCCAGGAGTAAACATCATCCAAGTGAGACCTGGAAGACCACAGTGAGAACAGAGCAGCAACACTGTGCCCTGCAGAACCTCCCGGAGCCCAGGCAGGTGCTACTAAACTGTCTCAGGAACGCACTGAAAACATTTGAAGAAAGGAAGCTCTCAATGTTTTAGCTTGGTTTCAAAAAACTTTAAGCACATACATAGAAGCTCAATATGCTCCAAACATAAGACACGGAAAGAAAGCCACCATAGTTCATTTCATAATCAAATAAGTAAAAAAAAAAAAAGATGAATAAATAAAAATGTCTTCATATCAGCTAGAGAAGACAGATTAAGTGCAGAGGAACAAAGGTAACAATAATGGCACCTGTCTTGTTAAAAAACAAACAAACAAACAAACAAACAAACAAAAAAGAGCAAAACAGATTAGTAAAGGGTTGTTGGAAAACAGAAGGGAGAAAAACCTGACAGTCAAGAATTCTATACCTATGTCTTTCAAAAACAACAGGGGTGAACATGAATCAGAACACATTATGTATGGGTATAAAATATCATAATGAAAGTCATTATTATGGCTAAAACACTAAAACAAACAAACAGAAAACAAAAAAGGTAAATGATTCTGTTTAGCCTCCAAAGTCTAATAATTCAGATTCACATCTAAGTATATTTGAAAGCACTCTAGGTGAAGGGAAATGCCAATTAAATTAATGACTATATGGGCAAGACTATAAGGGGTTTTCATTAATGTTTTAATTGCTTTAAAAGAGATGTGACCATGTAAACAAAATCAATAATACTGCATTAGGAATTTATGACATGTATTAAGAAAATCTAGAATGGCAGTTTAAAGAAAAAAAATATATTGTTGAAAAATTCTGAAACATGAAGAGATAGATTCTTACTAGCTATTGCATTCACAAAAAAAGATATGCCATATAAACCCTAGAGCATGGAGTAAATTAACAGTTATAGCTAATAACCAAACAAAGAAGATCAAATGAAAAATGTATTCAATCGCTTCAAAAGAAGACAAAATATGTATTACATCTAAGAGAGAGCATAACATTAGTTAATATAGAATAAACTAAAACAAACAGAACTTAAATAAGGGTGATAAATTTATCTATAACTATGTTGATAATTGCATTAAACTTAAAGGCTTCTAAATTTAAATCACAGCCTAGCTTGAGAAACCTTAAGCAATGGGAGACTCTGTCACAAGAGAATACATTAGACAACAACAGTATATAACTTGCATCCCCTCTTGTTTGTGTGGGTGTCCACAGGTAACACTCACATATACAAGTATGCACACCCAGATAGCACAAAGAACTGTATGGCTAAATGTACTCCAGCCACAGCCACACAGAGATTGACAGGTTAGGTCATTGGAGGACAGTATAGTTCTCAATTATCTCCATGAAGATATTATCCTGTTACCACACTCAATCAAATACATCAAAAAGAAAACCTACACACTTTTCTCAAGGTATTATTAATAAATAAAAACAATATGCATAAAATGTAACTGCAGAGTTAATGCCAGGAAACCATGTTTGTTTAACATTCAGTCATTGATTTAATTCCACATGTCCATAAATTTGAAAAGCAAATCTAACTGCAGGATTATTCAATTGGTTCAGAAAAAAAATGTGTTTGACAAAAGCGGGCAATTATTCTTGGTAACTCCGCTTAGCAAACTAAAGATCATAGCAAACTTTCCAAAGGGCAGAACTTTCCAATTACCTTCACACTTAATGGTTAAAGATGAAACATCCTACCTTTAAAAATCAAGTTTGTCCACTCTTCTATGAAGCATTCTGTGGGAGGATTTTAGCTACTTGAATCATAGAATAAAAAGCAATAAAAGCATTGAACAGTATGATTGGAGAAGTGGGTGGAAAGTATTTGAATTACAGATGACATGATAGTTTCATTGGAAAATATGACTTGAGACACATAAAAGCTAGAACTAATAGGGGGTTCAGAAAGTTTGCAGGAAAGTTTCCATCGCAAGATGGAAATAAAATATTAACTGTGTTCCTAAGCATTCCCTTTGAATTAGAGTGGTTTTTTTTCTGATAAAACCTGACAAACCGGTTCTTTAATTATGTAGAACTACAAATGAGCTATCATATCCAAATCAGCTTTGAAAGGAGCAAGATTTATAATAAAACTGCCATCCATCAGCCTAGCAACACTGCAGGAGACAAATAGGTAAACAGACAAGAATGGGTTTGCACGGAGACCACTAGGACCACTTGTTCTAAACAAAGTTAAAGTTAAAGATAAAGAAATGAGATACCTGGTTAACAACATGTCAGATAAATCAGAGCAACTTCAATTCTCACATAAAAATTAATTCAAAGTGTATCACAGACATACGTATAAAACCTAAAACTAAAATGTCATAAAAGAAAAATCGTCATGAGTCTGAATTATGCAAAGATTTCTTTGACACTACCCCCCAAACCAAACTCCATCAAAGAAAAAAAATACCTGAAATTAATAAATTTTACTTGATCCAAGTTTTAAAACTTTTCTTCTTGGAAAGCATTGATAGCTGTTCCATGGGGGGGTGCACATTTAATCCCAGTACTCTAGAGAGAGGCAGATGGATCTCTGTGAGTTCTGAGCGAACCTGATTTACAGAATGAATTCCAGGGACATCTAGGACAGCCAGAAAACCCTGTCTCAAAGAAGCAAAAACAAAACAAACAAATAAAAGGGGGAGAGGAAGGGGAGGAGGATGGGGAGAAGGAGGGAGAGAGAGGGAGGGAAGGAGGGAGGGAGGAAGGCAGGGAGAGGGAGAAGGAGAAGGAGAAGGGGAGGGACAGAAGGAGAGAGGGAGAGGGAGAGAGGAAAAGAAAAACATTGATAGTTTATAGACAGTGATAACCTCAGACTTGGAAATGGCAGGTAGTAGGTTTGCACCCAGAGAACAGAAAGATATATCAAAACTAAGAAATGAGGAAATATTTTTAAATTGAGCAACATTTTGAAATACTTGTCCAAAGGCACACAAAGACACAAATAGTAAAAGAACACACACAGCCTGAGTCATGGGATAAAGTATATTTACCCACTATGTTGAGCTGTTACACACCTCCTAGAAAGAATGGCAACTAGACAAAATGTATTAATAAGAACTCAGAGGAACAAGAAATGCCAATGTGCTTAGAGTGGATATTTCTATCACTAGTTTGGAAAGGTTGAGAAGTTTCATAAAATCTTAAATGACCGGATGATAAAGCTATGTTACTCCTGGATATTTTTTTCAATTTTTTATTAGATATTTTCTTCTTTTACATTTCAAATGCTATCCCGAAAGTCCTCTATACCCTCCCCCGACCCTGCTCCCCTACCCACCCACTCCCACTTCTTGGCCCTGGTGTTCCCCTGTACTAGGGCATATAAAGTTTAGCAGCCTTATTAATAATAGTCAGATGAAGCCACAACATACCGAAACTTATGGGACACAATGAAAGCATTCATGAGAGGTAAACTCATAGCTCTGAGTTCCTACAAAAAGAAAATGGAGAGAGCTTACACCAATAGCTTGGCAGCACATCTGCAAGCTCTAGAACAAATGGAAGCAAAGTCACCTAAGAGGAGTAGACGGCAGGAAATAATCAAACTCAGGGGTGAAATCAACCATGAGGAAACAAAAAGAACTATTCAAAGAATCAATCA
>LR750272.1:595344-694244 GCA_902729485.2 Mus minutoides
AGAATAACATGAACTAACTAGTTCCCCCTGCGCTCATGTCTCTAGCTGCATATATGGAAGAAGATGGCCTAGTTGGCCATCATTGGGAGGAGAGGCCCCTTGGTCATACAGACTCTATATGCCCCAGAACAGGGGAAGGCCAAGGCCATTATGTGGGAGGGGGTGGGTAGGGGAGCAGGGCGGGGACGCGGGAGGGTAACGGAAAATTTCTGGATAACATGTGAAATGTAAATGAAAAATAAAAATTAAAAAAAATATAAAAATAAAAAAATAATAGTCAGAAGCTAGAATAAAGCCAGATGTCCCTCGACTGAGGAATGGATACAGAAAATGTGGTACATTTACACAATGGAGTACTACTCAGCTATTAAAAACAATGAATTTATGAAATTCTTAGGCAAATGAATGGATCTGGAGGGTATAACTCCTGGATATTTATCCAACATTGAGAAATACATAAATCTTAATATGTAATTGAACATTTAACAGATGATTGAAGAAATGAACTGTGGTATATCCACATAAAGAAATATTACTCAACAATACTTGGGTAGAGAGATAGAAGCTTGACTAAAAGATTGTGTACAGATATGCATGTGCACACACACACACACACACACACACACACACATCTTCGTTGTTGTAAAGTGTGGAAAATCTAAACAAAGCCAAACTTTATCTGGACCAGAGATCACCTAAGAGAGGCTAAGGAGCGTGGCAGGTTGGAAGGACCATGAAGCACATGAAGAACATAAAACCTCTGTGGGGGAAGGGTATATTCAAGGTGTGATTATCAAAAGGATCGCATGAGTTTCAACATGTTTCAAAACAGTCTACATGTGTCCAGTTTGTTGAGCACAACCTATTTTGAAAGGTGTAATCTATTCATTTTGTTTGCAAGTTCCTTATAATGAAGTTTTAATAAAATAACCTTTTAAAAATAAAATACTTCAAAGAAAACTTCAAAAAGAAGTCCATCCTACAGAGAGAACAACTCCATACATGGAGTGTGGCATCCTACAAGGAGTGCAAGTCTACCTGGCAATCACTCTTTTCCATTCTTTATATCTAACATATATTCATTAAGCTATATCATTCTTGGCTTCCTAAACCATGAACCACACATGCACCATACACTCAATAAACTGTACATATTCTTCTTTATGTATTTTTTTTGTCTTTGATTCCCATCTACTTTATTTTTCCTGAAGATAAACCTTGGTACTTAAATCCATCTCTGTTCTCACTTTCCACCTTCAGTTCCCAGTGCGATCTCGGGCCTGTCTTCAGTCAGCAGTACTTTTGCTGGCCAGATTTCCAAAAACACAACAGTTTTTCTGCTCACACAAAGCCATATCTGGTAGTTGACTGAAAGAGCAAAACGTCAGCCGGCTTCTGTCCTCCCTGAATGACCTAGAAGAGGAAAGCTCAGAGACTCGCAGGGGGGAAGATGTGTTAGAAAGGGACACAAAGCTCCAGAGTGGATTCCATCAGAAAAGGCTGATGAAAAGTACCTCTGTTGGATGAATGAAATGGAATCATGACTAATAGAAGAAATCCCAAGAGGTATGTGGACATTCCGTGGGAAGTGTCCATACAATGAGGATTCATAACCTTAAAAAAAATAATAAGACAAATGGAAAGATCTACTGTCAACAACCAAACTACATGGGTTCTCCTCAGAGCCCTTGTGTGACCCATGTGAAACTGGATGGGCCTGGTGGTTTGAGGACGGAGCTATGATGTACTTACTCATGGGCCCTGAGTATGGTAGCCTCAAGTCACACTGACACTTTGAGAGAGAGAATAACAGGTTCCTTTCAAAAAAATGTGGTGAAATCCAAAGACACTGAGTGGGGACTCAAGTGAGTTACAGTATTTCTAAATTTATAAACTAGCTCATTAAGCCCCCCCTGCCCCTAGAAAGTGTGGCCCAGTGAAAGAAGATTTAAGAGCATTTGAGAATGCAATATATCCCATTAGAGCACCTTTGTAGTCCTAGCTCTTGGAAATTAAAATGTATTTAACCATTCACCGAATTTGGCTAGACAAGGGGAGACTGAACTGCCCAAGGACAAATGATGAGCCTGGGTTTGGTGTCAAAGAGAAGCCATGAAATTATTAATATTAAGACGGGAAAAGTAGACAGTGTGTCTTTTCCACATTTTGTAAGTTTACAGTGTATTCGAGTTCTATAATAATCTTACGGTTCTCGACCGGTCCGATATAGACAGTCAAAATAAATTTAGTGATTTAGGTAACGGAACAAACTCTTAAAATACTATACGATCAGTGTCCGATGTGTTTTTATAACTATGATAGTCCAATTTCAAGACGAGATTGTTTTAAATATTTCAAAACTAATTTTAAATGATTATCGTTAATTTGACTGTGTTTTGTTATGGAACTATTTTGAAAGTAGTTAAAATATTAATTTAGATCTCCTTTTGTATGTACTACACACAGTTTATTTTTGTTCTTGGAGACAGAAAGGGACAAGGAGAAACAGAACAAAAGAGAAAAGATCTACTAATGGTTCTTGGCTCAATCCATGTGAAGGCATAGAAATAGAATGACCTCCCCCACACAGATCTGACACAGTTCTAAGTGAAACTGTAGAAATTGCAGTAAGAGGAATTTCTAAGTAAAATACATACACTTACAGCACAATAGAAGTCAGTAAGTTTCATTGGTTTCTATTTTCCAAAAGAAATTCTTTAGTAAATATGAGCAGCTGTTGCCTTTACTTCGGTGAGTTTTTGTATAGAATGCACACCATAGCTTAGGGCACTATCCACCAGGACAGTAAAGGCTGTTTGAGCAATTTCAGGACAATCCACAGGGCTGATGCCATTGAGAGTCCTTTGAAGGGTGGTAAATTGGTCTTTCTCCCTTTAAAATAAGTTTTCCTTAAATTTTGCACACACAATTTACAACAATTGGCACCAGTGTTAGACAGTGGAGCCAGCATTGAATAGGCAACACACAAACTATAATTTTTTCTAATCCAGCAGGTGAAAAGGCACAAAATTTTATAGTCATCTTTATACTCTCACTTTTTGCTTCCAATGTATGTAATAGAGAAATGTCTTAACATAAATCTTGATTTGAGACTGGAGACTTGCTGCTCTGCCAGAGGACTTAATTTTGTTTCTTGGCACCTGTGTGGGGGTAGCTTAGAACCTCCTGTGATTCCATCCCCGGCGGATCCACCCAACTTGTTCTGGCCCCACTCCAGTAGGCCCTCAGACATACTCGCACACATGAGTTAAAAGTTGCTCTTCACCTACACATGAAGTGACCCAAGGCACTGGCCACATATATGGTAGAAGATGGCCTTCTTGGACATCAGGGAGGAGAGGCCGTTGGGCCTGAGGGTGTTCAAATCTGCAGTGTAGGGGAATGCTAGGACAGGAGGACAGGAGTTGGTGGGTGGGAGAGCACCCTCATAGAGGCAGGGGGAGAGAGATGGGAAGGAGGTTTCTGAAGGGGAGACCTGAAAGGGGTAAAACATTTGAAATGTAAATATAGAAAATATCCAAGAAAACATACACACACAAAGTTATTCTTTGCCTTGCTATCTCTTTTAATTGCGAGTTCAGAGGGCTTCAAGTAGATAGACTACATGTGTGTGTATACGCACTAGTGAATGTTGAGGTAGAGGTGGGTGGTGTCTTCCTCTATCACCCCTTTCCCTCCCACCTTTTAACACAGGGTCTCTCACTGAACTTAGAGCTCACTCATTCCTCAGACTCACTGTCCAGCAAGCCTCAGGGATTTTTGTCTCCACCGTCCTCATTTTAGGATTGCAGATAGTGCCCTACTTTTCATGTGGCTGCCAGAAATCTAAGCTCAGATCTTCTTGCTTTTGAGGCAATCAGTTCAGCCACAGAGATATCTCCCAAATCCCTGTATGACTTCTTTGATTAACATTTTCTTACTTTCTAGCAAAATGGTGATCTGTCAGTTTACCAAAAGCCATAGTTCCTTTCATTAGAGAGCTAAGTGATAATACTAAATATCAACTATTCTAGACCCTTTCTACTGGCAAAAGCAAGGAACGTGTAAATACACATATATGGATTTACAAATTGTTCTGTATGTGACCATCTGTATCTTCATTGAATGGTACTTGAGAACTTTCTGGTGAGTATAGTATCATCTTAACTCTTGTTGTATGTAAATGCCCACTAAAACATCGAGCAAAGTGGTTCCTATCACCTACATAACTGTGTATCTGCCATACACATGTATATGATTCTGTAGTATGTTATAGTATTGGAGTATACACAGTATATAAGTATGGCGGGATTAACAAGTACCAGCCTACACCAGTGTCAGGAAAGCCTTATGAACTGAGTTCACTACTTACCTTTTTCTATTGCTTTCTGCCTCACAGATGTTTCCCGTCCCCAGAGTTGCTTTGTCAGTTAGCACCTCCATTCTCTTCAGCAAGACTGTTTCATGTGAGTGATACAATTAGATTGCTTTAACACACTTTGCATTTCATTCTGGGATCCTCGCATCACGTAAATACTTTTTCTTATGTTTTATATTGTAATGTTCTATCTCCATGCTGTAAAATACTGTGGATTTTGACAAATGCAGGGTGTCATGCATTTATTGCAGTACTAGAAATTACCACCTTCCCTCTTCATGAAATCACACACAACTGCTGGTCTTTATAACTGTCACTATAGTTTCTCCTTTTCCAGAATGTGTTTGAATCAGATTGAAACAGCATGTTATAGTGCCTTTAGTGCTTGTGTGACTTAAAATATGCATTTGTGATTCATTCATGCTGTTTGTGATTTGGAAAGACTTTTTATTGATAAGCACTATAAAATTATGTATACATTATAGCAATACCTAGTACATAATAATTATAAATCACAGTTTAAAGATGTATTTACCCAGTCAAGTATGTCTTTCTTGATTCCATTTTTGAAAAGTTACAAATAAAATTGCCATATCCTGCTGTATAGACAAGACTTTTTAAATTAATAGAGCTGTACCTAGGACTATGATTGCAAGATTATGTGATTAGATACTTACTTTGAAAACAGATATAAACTAACTTCCAAAATTGTACCCATTCCTATGAACTATGAACAAGTTTGTTGTTGTTTATCTTCAGAGTTAATTTGTTTTATTAGATGTCTGTTTTAGTTTCATTGAAAACACAACATATGACTTATTTTATTTTAAATACATATAGGTATGTTTTATGATGCAGAGTCATATCCACCTTCATCAGTGTGAGATTGAGAAGACATTCTCCTGTTGCTGAAAGGACTGTACTATATACATCAATTACACCAAACTGATCCATGGTGCTATTCAAGTCAAAGCCACTATTACTGACATTCTGTCATGCTTGACCCATCATTTACATATACAGTTTTGTTGTTTTAGCTAAACTAGCGGTAGGTATATCTCCTCTCAGTGTGATCATTTTTGCCTTTCATGTTTTGAACCTGGTGTTAGCCACATGGAATTAGGATTGTCTCATTTTTTTGCAAACAATCAATAATTTTATCTGTGTGTAGTGTACTTCTCTATCCCTGACAACTCTCTCAAAAAACAAAACAAAATAAAAACAAAACCTTACCCTCCTTTGTTTAGAGTTAACATTCTGACTAGAGCTTTTATTGGATTACTATTCTGATGGTTTGGCTTTTCTCGCCCTATCACATTGCTTTGATGTTATCTGTAACTTTATATTAAAGTGGATTTATACTAAGGTAGAGTTGAGTTCATTTTCATACACTCTAAAACATGTATCTTTAATTGATGCATTTACACAATGACATTTAAAATGATAGTTGATATAATTGGATCAATAGATATTCATATTTGCAATTATGATTTTGTGTCTTATTATTACTGTTTGTTTTATGTTTTGATGTATTGGCTTTAATTGACTCTCTTATCTGATATCCCTTTATTTCCTTTCATGAAATACCAACTGAAACTTCTTTAAAAGCTTACAAGTTTCTCTAGAACCCAAAACATGCATCCCTAACTTTAATTGACATCTCATTAACACAGAAATATATTAGTTGTATGTATGGGTTATGATATGCATATGTGCTGTAAAATAATGCCACAATGCTTGTCACTTCATAAAGTTGTTCCTTTTACAGTGCAGTGAGACTGCTTTAGACTGACTCTCTGATGAAACTAAATCACATGACATTGTAACGTAACTTCTTCTTCTTCTTCTTCTTCTTCTTCTTCTTCTTCTTCTTCTTCTTCTTCTTCTTCTTCTTCTCCTCCTCCTCCTCCTCCTCCTCCTCCTCCTCCTCCTCCTCCTCCTCCTCCTTCTTCTTCTTTTAAATTCTGAACAACTGGGACACTGCTCTAGATTAGATATCAAATGAAGAGACATTTGATAGGACAAAGATGTTGTGCTAAATCTCCAACCCCAATAAGACAAGAAAAACACAACTTAATTAATATGAATACAAGCTGGTGCCTAGATTGGGCAGATCTAGCACTACACTATTATATTACCCGTCTCTGAGATCTCTTGCAACTTGTGGTTTCTCTAGGCCATGTGCTTCTGTTCCATCTTCCTTCTACCTCCTCTTCTTCTGTCTTCCTCCCTCTCCTTCCTCTCCTTGTCTCTCCTTTTTCTCCCTTTCTCTCTAAAACTTTCAGCTCCACCTTTCCCTTTCACTGCTAATCAAAGGTTCTAGCCTCTATTTTACAAGTTAAAATGGTGAGAATGTTCACATGAAGTCACCTGAGTACCTGGTTCACTCCTTGACCCAAGGCAGCCCCTCTGGGGCAAGTGGGATTAGCATCAAAATATAACAGCACCAGGGCAATCCACAACACAAAGTAATCCTTATTACCATGTGCATACCCTACCAAAACCTGTTATGATATATGGCACTGTATTTTCTTCAGCAATACAAGCCTCCTGAGATAAAGTTCTTAGTTACTGATTACAGTGGTAATTAGCAGTGATGTGGGTTAAGGTTCCTCCGTATTTAGTGCAAATTAGTAATCAAGATGTCTTCCTTCTCCAACCCAGGAGGCATCCTGACAAGTTCTTGTCTGCAACTGGATCTGTAGATACTGATTCTCAGAACTTACAACAATCATTTCCAGGCATGAAAGAGGGAAACAATTTTTTTTTTAATTTTTTTCCAAGTGAAAATCTTTCTAAATTATAGTTGTTTGTCCAGGTTTGCAAGGAAATTAAAATTAAACAACAACAGCAGCAGCAGCAACAGCAACAGCAGCAACAACAACAGCAACAAAACAGAAAAGAACAAAACAACCCCCCCTCCAATCTGTCAAGTTATGTTACCATGGTAGCATCTAAATAGAATGGGAGCAAGAGACTAGCTGGGTTCTTTGAAGTCACATGATGTCTGTCCCACTAGAATAAATTGAGACATTCTATCACGGTGTCAGTGTCCTCTACACCAGAAATAGTAATGGTTTGGTTCAGTTCTGCTAACAGAAATTAAAGTAAGCACTATATTTTAAATTAACAAAAATGTTCATTTGTTTTCTGTTGTGGTTGTTAAATGCTGACCAAAACTAATATGGAGATATAAGGGTTTCTTTCTGCTTCAACCTATTGCTGACGAAAGCCAAGACAGGAACTCAGCAAAGGAGCTTGAAGCAGGAACCATAGAGGAATGTTCCTGGCTTGCTCCCTGCATATTCAGTAATGTTTCTTATACAGCTCTAGCACAGCTGTCTAAGGATGGTACTGCCCACACACACACACACACACACACACACACACACACACACACACACACAAAGGCTGGTGCGTGCCTGTGTGTACATATACACATATGCCTCAATGGTGGGATTAAAGTTGTGCAAAGATTGATTTTATAATACTCCGGGCTACTGTATCTAACTTTTTTGACTCAACAATTTTGATTCAACTTGCCTGAAAGCAGCCATTACAGAGATCATTTCAATGGAAAAGAATGTTTGGCTCTTTCTGCAATATGACGGACAAAGCACTGGACTACTCCCTGCTATGATTTCAGTGAAATCTACTGACCCAACTAAACCAGGTTAGCTGAGCAAGACTCATAGGAATAAGGCAAGGAATGAAAAAAAAGTGGATTTGACCAGGTTTGAGCATGGGCTGAATATACGCTTCCAACATGGACAATGGACTCATTTGTGGAAAGCTGAGCCTTCTCTGAAAGAATTCAACGAACGGTGAGAAGTAACCGGAGGCTAATCACACCGAAGATTGTAAATGGGTCTAATGTAAAAATCGTACTAATTTGAGTGACACCGAGAAGGGGAGGAATAGTCAGTGATCAGTAAATCTTTGGTGACAGTTTAGTTCAAGGGTCTACTAACCTTTGTAGACTAGTCACGATCGAGTCACGGAACTCCAGTTGATTATTGACCATGTATACTTGCAGGCAAGGGAAATTCAATTTAGTTCAATTCAGGGGATTATTTCATAATGTATAGTATTTTCCCTCCATATACATTTTCATAATTTGGGGGTATTTCTCTCTTTTCAAACCCATTAGATCTCCCCATGGCTTATAGGATAAAATTCATACTGTTTGTTGTACATCCTATGGTCTGTGACCCATCTATATGTACATAATTCTCAGTTCTCCAAAGAGTTAAACTATTTGAAACTCCATTGACCCCCCATATTCATGGGCTGCATCCTAGAAAATATTCCCTACACCTCTTTCCCTATTTGGCAAGATATTTTTTCTCTTCCATAAATACTCCTGAAATAGTCTAGCTAATCAAAGATACTAACGAGTGCTTCTATATACTCTTTCAGAATTCCATCCATACCTCTGTCTCAGAATTCACTTCACTGTAGAATAATTGTCTGTTTGTGTATCAGGTTTTCATCCGAGGTGGGTTTCTTGAAGCTCGGAACCAGTGGGGATTTTCCAGGGTTTTCCATGGAACCAAAGGTATAGTATAGTTTTCCATAGCAACCAAAGGAGAAAGCTACAAAAAAATCATCACCATGGGGCTTGTATTGTTCAAAGAAAATCCACTGTAGTCTCCTTGTGGACTTTCTGTTAAGCATTTTTCACTGGAATAGTCACTCTCAAGATCAGAGACCAGACAGGCCACTTATGCACTGACCTACCACTCAGAGCTCGATGTCCCACAGTACCTGTGAGTGACTTCTAAGTAAAGAACACATATTACCTCATAAGGGAGACCATTCCATTCCCGAGTATTTCTATTCTAACACTACTTCATTGTTTAATAAAAACCAAAATACTGTTTTCTTAATCCATACTACCATTTTGGAGTTAGAACTCATGTAATGGACACTTAAAAATAAAGTTAATATAATCTCACATAACAAATCGTTATATATTTTCAGTCTAACAAGTTATTTTATTTTTTGCTTCTGTTTTTCATTCTTTTGAAGGTCTTTAAATAAACCAAAGTATGAGGCAAATGGAAGGAAGATTTTCAGTGATTTGAGCACTATGGATATAACAAGGAATGCTGAGCTCCTGTTCCCTGCCAAGGTCATGCCAATAGGCTGGCACCAGAGCTCCTGTAAGCCTGGGGTCTAAAGCTTGATAGTTTCCCCGTGAAGCTGTGGTCAGTCATTCTAGACGCTGAGATGTGAAGACTTTTGCTAACTGTACCAGCATGTACCTTGCGAACAATGAACTAGAGCTGCCCTAGCTCCCTGTGATTCTGCTGTTTAATGAATGTTAATGACCGGTCTTCTGCTTCCCCATTTGAGGGGGCATCTAAGGATCTGTGACCTGATGAACTTGCTGCCTTGGATCATCAGCCCTCACAGCCTTCCTGACCCCAGCTTTTAATTGTTTATGTTTCTCTTCTCTGATCCTCCCTCTCAGAACCAGCATGAACCCAGGAAGAACTGCTAGTCTAGTTCATGAGGACATAAAACAGCTACAGTAGTAAGGATACTACTACCTCAAAGTACAACCATGCAAAACTACGATACCTTAGGTCTCACACTGTAGCCCAGGTTAGCCTTGAGCTAGTAGAAAGCCTCCTGGATCACAACTCAAGTACTTACAGCTTTGATGTTATTTGAAAAATTCCTATTATAACCCCTTCTTTTTATTCAGTTAAAAAAAAATTCCTAGTTCTTCCAGCCCTCATGGGTATGAGTGTATGATGTGTGTTTACATGTATAGGAGTGAACTGGAGGTCTGCAGCTGATAACATTCTTCCTCAGTTATTCTCCAACTTATTCAATGGGGTCATTCAGTTCAGGCCAGAGCTCACTGATACAGCTGGCTTAGCTCTCCTACCTACCTTGATGATACCTTGTCTCTCTCCGTCCCTTCAACACTGGATAACTGCAGGCTGCCACACTCAGCCAGCATTACCATATACTCTAGGGATCTGGACTTCAGACCTCATGCCTGGACAGCAGGTGCCTTAACCACTGAGCTATCTTTTTAGCCTCCAATCTCAACTTTTTCTGAACATTGATCATAGGGAATCCTACTTCTTACCTCTTGATGTAATCCAGTGGGGGAAAGTCCTTCTGCCAGTACAATGTCCAGAGTGTATAGGACGGTACAGGAGAAAGGGGAGGAGGGGGCCTCTGAGTCCAGTAGGATTGAGTTCATGAGAGTCCAGTCTTCCATCAGAATGGACTAATTGAAAACAAATTAGCTCATTTAATATCAGCATTGGGGGCATCCATGCAAGGTATGAATGTAGAGGCCTGAGAACCACTTCTGGGTTGCTTCTCTCCTCCTCTGATGTGGGCTTTGGGGAAGGAAGTCTGGCCTCTAAGGCTTGATCCAAAGGCCTGTTCTGACTGAACTGCCTCACCACCGCTTATCTCACATTGGTTGATGTTTGTGTATTTTGTGTGTTTGGCAGCTCTATGATCCTGTTTTAGATTGAATATCCAGGTGATAAAACTACCATGTCATTTGTGAATGAAATGCTGACAACCAGGGTTCCACCCCTCTAACCTTGGTCTAGTCACCATTTTGAATCAGTATGTAACCATTTTCATTTAAATCCAGTTGCTTTTCCCTATTTATTCTGGAAATTTATCAACCTCCTCACAGTACACAGAATTTTTTTTAATAAAAGACAATTTTAGCCGGGCGTGGTGGCGCACGCCTTTAATACCAGCACTCGGGAGGCAGAGGCAGGCGGATTTCTGAGTTCGAGGCCAGCCTGGTCTACAAAGTGAGTTCCAGGACAGCCAGGGCTATACAGAGAAACCCTGTCTCGAAAAACCAAAAAAAAAAAAAAAAAAGACAATTTTGGCATGGATTATAGAAATTATTAAATGATGTTTATAGTTCTTGAAACTTTCTAGAATATGGTATTTAATAAACTATTCTTAACTTTTATATAGTATTCACATTTGATAATTAAGATTTTATATATTCCAGGAGAAGACTGAAACAGAGTAACTCCTCAGAATAAACCTGGTCAGCTTATATTCAGGATACACTATCAGCCTCCTAGGAATCTGTTTAGTTTGCAATTTAGGAACTTTTTACTCGTCTCATATTGATAAGATAACTGCTAATACCAAGGCATGCATTATGATTTTCCTGTCTTATTTTGTCAGTGTATGGGGTGTGTGTGTGTGTGTGTGTGTGTGTGTGTGTGTGTGTGTGTGTGCATTCACATGTGTGTAATCACTACCTAGGGACACAAACATAGGCAATGCATTCTAGAGAAGCAAAGATCTCCTCAGCTGCTTCAATCTTCCCAGTAGGACCCGCGTATTTCCATAGGTATTTCCCTGCCCTGCTTTTATAAGATACTGCTTTAATCTTTGGTCACTGATTCTGCTAACATGGTGTTAAAGCAAAATCAGGTTTTAGTTCTTCTGAGAGTATTTTTAAATTTCAAGTAAAAAGACAACGACAACAATGGAATCTTTTGTTATTTAGAAAAATGTTTATTATTTGATAGGATTCCAGATGACTTAATATTTGCAGTCTTTCTGATGGCATCTGGAATAGCACCCTAGATGCATCAAGTCCTTCATAAAGTTATGAAAGAAAATATCCTTTCACATTAATTCATGCTTTCAATAAACACTTGCTGAGCTGTAACACAGGTAGGCTGTACGGGTAGACAGTGACCATAACAGAAGAAGACATCCTTATCCATGCAAGGTCCCAGTGGATTAAGAAAGATGCAGTCCACCCAAGTGCTAGCAATTCTCACTGGCATCATTTTTAAGATTCTAATTAAGTCTTTTAAATCTTTTAGTTTCTCCTTTCTCTTTCCTCATTATGGCACCAGGAGAAAACCATGGCAGGAAAAGAAACAAACAAACAAACAAACAAAAATGGCATTGAGTTTCGTTCTGGCTTTTGTTTGCAAATGTCAAAAATAATTGAGCATTTCAGGGGATGTGTGAAAGAAGGAAATGCCCTCTGGAAAGTTAGGAGTAGAAGCTTTCCTGGCAAGTGAAAGACAGTCTAGGAGTGGAAGGAAAGTAGAGAGAGTCCCTGGCAGATGGTGCCCTTGGCAGAACCCTACAAAGAAGATGAGTTCTCAGGAAGGAGCGATGTCCTGATCCCCAGGGCTCCAGGATGCAGAAAAAACAGCCATGCTGCAGAGCCACCAACCTGCCTTAGACTAGATCAGTCTAGTGTCCTAAAGGAACACCCTCCAGCTTCACTGAGTTTCAGTGTATGTTGTAGAAAGATACAGAATTTAAACTAAAAGGAATATTTTTAGGCACATCTAAGTTGTCAGAGTAGCTCTTAGAACTTGTAAATTCTGAGCAAAATCAGCATGGAACTGCGGCAGATCATTTGGGGCTATATTTCTGATATTTCTGAACATAATTAAAACCTATGACATAAAGCATAGGCATAAGTCAGATGCGCCCAGGGAAAGAGCTAGATATTGAAGGGTAGGACCACCAAACTCTAGAACTTGTTCCTGTTACATGATGAAAGTCCACCAAAGAGAGAAGAAACACCACCACCTAGTCAAGAGGGCCACTCAGAGGTGTGATACTTGTGTCTATTAGTATCAAGTTTGCGGTGTGGTTGCAGAAAGAATTCAGTGGTGTAACGCATGAAGAGCATGCACAAAGACCTGGCTTGATGCTTATCACTGCGAAAAGTGAAAACTGGTTTAGAAAGGTTATATGATTATACTATAAAGTCATTGATTGAGAACATTCTCCAATAAAAGAAATTTAAACAAGTCTCTACATTTTCACATCCATACTAAGGCTGTATGTACTTTCACTGTAAGTCCTTAATCTGATCAAGGCAAAGGTTTCACAAAACTGCTAAGCAAATGAAATATGCGATTTGAAAATTGCTCAGCTCTATGCCGGGTGTGGTGGCACACGCCGTTAATCCCAGCACTCGGGAGGCAGAGGCAGGCTGATTTTTGAGTTTGGGGCTAGCCTGGTCTACAGAGTGAGTTCCAGGACAGCCAGGGCTACACAGAGAAACCCTGTCTCAAACAAACAAACAAACAAACAAACACAACAAAAAAAGAAAATTGCTCAGCTCAAAAATCTATGAGAGTGATCTCATGCAAGTATTGAAGTTTTCATCATGTAAATAGTTTCAGTTACAGTACTGCATAAAATCAACGAGGGTGGTAATGAGGAAAACAAAGATTTCTGGGCTCAGACTGGTTCTGTGGGAGACTACTCATAGCCCTAATGAAAGCCATACTCTAAAACTAGAAAGAAAGATAGGAATATACCAATTCATTGACATAAAATGGTGTTGGAAAATTTTCTATAGGCCAAAGATGTCTATAGACATGACAAATGTATTTATGCCATTGGAAAAGAAAATATGCCCCATATGACACATATATAAAGACATACATAAAGCACAGCATAATTGCAGTAAACGATTTTTATTATGGTTTCATAATAATCATACTAATGTAAATAATTGATACATGTTAAAAATATAGAAAATATTTATAAATCTATGTAACCTATGATGAAGGGGTTGAAACTCATAGATAATCAAAAATTTTTGAATATACACTTCACAGAAAAACATCAAAAAGGTCAATAAACAAAAATACTCAACATTACTAATCCTTAGAAAAATGCACATAAAACCCACAATGCAAGTTGTTACGCACTTTGTCGCATAAAACTTTTAAAGTCAAATAACACTCTGTTGTTGAAGAAGTAATGGAGCAATTTGGAGTCTCACATGCTAAGCTGTAAAGATGTGAGGCAGAACAAGCACTTGGGAAAACTGTAATTATCTCCTAAAGTGAACATAAGCTCACCTGATAACCTAGACATTGCATTCTGGAGGAGGCACTCCAAAGGACTGATCTGCATGCTTAACACATGCTCCTGGCAGCAAAACTTACACTTACTGCAAGTAGAAGTAGCTGAATTATCAACTAAGAGCAAAGAAAACACCAAAGCAATGAGCTCAGGATTCATGAGGGTAGTCACTCCCGCGGGACATGAGGAAGACTGAGGAAGACAATTATAGATAAACGTGAGGTGGACTTACTCTTCAGATTTTAGATTTGGAGACTTGTTCTATCCACGTCAAGGTGGGAAGAGTGATGACAAAGAGACCGGAATATGAAAGGCTGAGGCTCAGAAACCAGATATGCATGCTGTACCAAAGGGGATCGATACATCATCTGGAAAGTACTGAGATTACAGGGTTTGCAAATAACTATCATGCCAGTAAAATTACAGATTTCCTTTAATGCCTCATTTTAAACCTCAAATTCAGTCAGGTACGGTGTGCCAGTGACCCCCAAATTTATATATCTCTAACCCAATAGCTTTAAACTTCCCAAGTCTGTACATGGGAGGAAATATGAAATGGAAGTGCAGGGATGAATTGAGATGAACTTCAGATCCTGCTACAACCAGTTTCATGGTTTAACTCCTCGAAGAACAAATTGCTTTTCTAATAAAATATACTTATCATTTTAAAATTTTCAAGAATTTTATATTAGGAACACTAAGTTTGCATCCCCTCTACTCCTCGAAGTCTCCCAGTGTTTATATATATATATATATATATATATATATATATATATATATATATATATATATATATATAAACACTGGGTGTGTGTTGTGTGTGTGTGTGTGTGTGTGTGTGTGTTTGAGTCATATCTATACCAACTTATCTATTTAAAATGATGGCTTCTCTCTAAGATCTAGAGTCAGAGGCACTTTTCTCAATAACACTTCATACAATATCATAAATACATGATTATTTTATGTTGTAACTATGTATCATGCAACCACTGAATCCCTTATGTCTGAATGACTTAATCAGTAGATTTAGACAAATTTGATCCTTTATTTGCAACAGATACAGGAAAATAATGTAAAAATTTAATTATAACAGCATTATAAAAATTCCATGAAAACAAATTGAAATTTTACAATTTAAATCTAAATACTTTTTGTCATCATTGGCAAGATAATTTTTATTGATTTAAGAATTATAAACATTTTTCTCTAGCTTTACATTCCAAAAATTTCTATCACAGAGACGTTGTTTGAAAGATTATATAGTTATAAAGCAATTAAAATATAAATATAGTGTATGAAAATGTAACGTTATCAAACTACAGTTTGGGGTGAAAGAATTGGGTTTTATCAGTGTATCCACTTTGTAAAACAAGGTATTTAATATTTCTGTTAGAATGTAAAGCATTGTGCCAAAGATATTTCAAAAACAGATATGAAGCACGTGATGATGCTGAAAGTCTGGATAAAGCAATTGTCTCTCTATAGGACTTGCAAAGAAGAGCAGTAAGAAAGACTTGTTAATTCACTTGCAAAATTATGGGTCATTTCTGCAGTTCCAAACCTGTGAACAGGCAGCCATGCTCTGGATAAATACAGGGAAGAATGGATCTGCTATTAATAAATGGGTCAAACATCAGTAAGAGAAGAAGAAAATACTTGAATTTTTAACAAATATATAGACGTTTCAATTTTGACCAAAGTAGAGGCTAAGCACAAAAGCAATTTTTTAGGAGAAAAAATTGGAGTGTCCCATTATCATTCCTCCTCAAAACCTTACAGAGAATGCATTGGTGAAGAAGGGCAGCACTTGTCCTGCCTGTATGTGAGCTGATTAGACTTCTAGATGCAAGGGGACTTGAGTGTAAAGAAGAAACAAGTATCTTGAAAATAATAGTGCAGCCCTTTCCCAGATAACACATAGAGGTATCACATCAGAACAGGTATAGTGGTGGGAGTTATCGGTGCAATTGCTAAGTGCAGCTACAAAGGGAACAGGTCTCAGTCAAAAGGTTGATGAGAACTATGAGTGACCATACACACACATACACACACTTACATGCACACACACACATGCACACACACGCACACATCAGTCACAGACTCTGGTAGGACTTGCAGAGTTGAAAACTAAACGCAATATCAAAAAAGTCAACACTTTCCTTCAGATTCTATTATTTTCCACACAAAGAATGACATGAGGTTAATGAAAAAGACTGGCTAATGGGGCCGGTCATCAAACTAAAGGAGAAGCATGCCTGAAATAGGAACCATTAGACAAGAACTTCAAAGATGTTCTAAATGTGCTAAAGTGTTTACAAGAAGAGTCAAATATAATTGACAAGGAAATTTTGATAACCTGGATCTAATCTTTAGAAAAAAAAAATAACTCAATCCTGAGTGCAATAACAATGCCCAGGCACACATGCTCACTCACACACACACATGCACACACACTCACACTCACACACACACTCACACACATGCACACACACTCACACAAATGCACACACATGCACATATACACACACTTATGCACGGTCACACACATGCATACTTAATGTCATAAAGCATATTTTATGACAAATAATGTCATAAAATTCGTAGAAAACTCAGACACTATTCCAGCTTAAAGAAAATGAAAGGAAAATGAAAACTAGCTACGTGCATAGAAAAAGCTATTCTTTACCTAAAGGTTTTGTATGGTAATTTCAAGTATCTTGATAATATCTATATGGATTACTGAAAATGTTGTGGCATTATTCATTTCCAGATTTTGATAATTATACCAAGACAGTATTTTGTATTTAGTAAGTGCACAGTTATTTTGTAGTAAAGAGATCTTTAGGAAACATGTGCACTATCTTCTCAGTGGTACAAATACACGCATACACACAGTCAAGCATATGTGAGCACACACACAAACATACAAACACACATGCATACAAACATAAACATAAGCATACATACATACATACACTCACTCAAGCATATGTGAGCACACACACAAATATACAAACACACATGCATACAAGCATACACACAAGCATACACACATACATACACACACACATAAACACATACAGACAGACATATATACACACATACACACAAACACATACACATACAAACAGACATATATATACACACAGGCATAAAAACACATATACAAACACACATATGTACGTACACAAGCATACACAAACACGAACACATACCTACACACACACATAAACACATACACAAACACATACACAGATATACACAGATGGCAACATACACACATATACAAACACATGCATGCACACACATAAACACACAATTGCACACACATACACAAACATAAGCATATACAACCACATAAATACACAAACACACATACACATGTACATACACATACACACAAACACACATACACACACAGTACATACACATACACACATACACACACAAGTGCATACACATACACACATAGAAGGCAAAAGCTTCTTCTCAGACCTCCTCATCTGTCCCCATTCTGAGTGTGTCTTCCCACTTCACTCAACCTAATCCAGAAACTCCATGCAAGCAAGACAAGAGACTCACTTTATCTAGGAAATTCCTCACACTCACCAGTGTGTCTAAAAGCTTGTCTCATGGGGGAGTCCAGATTCTGTCAAGATGACAATATAAACCATCACAGGTACATTATAATAAAACTCCCAAACACCCACCAAAGAAAACATAAAAATTTCAAATCAGCAATGGATGCAAAGAAATAATCTAAAAAGAATCAGTTCCACAAGAAGCCAGCAGAATAACCATTCATGCCATAAGAAAGAAAACACAGTCTGAGGACGAATTGCCATTCACATAAAATGCTGCAAGTCCAGTCTAAGATATGAAGACATTTTGAAACATTACTTTACCCAATACCAACCTAAAAGAAATTACAGTGTGGTAGTCAGGATGATTAAAAATATTCTGAAGGATATGTTCTGGGATGTAAGAAGGGGCTGTGAGTGAAGCCAACTTAAGAACAGATATGCTTATTCAGGAGATAAGGACAGGAGGATCAAGAGTTTAAGGCCGGCCTCGTCTATACAGCGGATTCTAAGAAAATGTAGGCTATGAGATATCCTATCTCAGAAACTATAACAAAATAAACCAAAACATACAAACACTGACTGTATAAACAGTAATTGATCTTGTGGGCCAAAATGGTCTTGGCTAAGAATGAAAGACCAGCTGAAACAGGCATGACTGGATATTAAAAAAAAAAAAGTGTATAAATACAGACTTTAGATATTAAGGGAGACATTAAATAAAAGAAATGTAGAATCACAAGAGAAATAGAAGTAATAAAGACAGCAAACATAATCAAAATATGTAAACATAAAGTGAATGGATTTCTCAACAAAAAAATTACCAGACTATATAAGAAAAAACTGCATTCAGCTAAGGGTTTATAAGACAACTAAACACAAAATAATAATGATGATGATGATGATGATAATAAAAATAAAAAAACCAAGAAGCTAATACATATAAAAAGAGAGAAAAGGAAAACAGTAACCAAAGGAAAGGAAAGGCAGCTGGGGAAAGGTGAATGTACTCTGTGCTGAAAAGAAACCATTAAGAAGAAAGCACAGAAGAGAGGCCCCTTGGTCTTGTAAACTTTATATGCCCCAGTACAGGAGAACACCAGGGCCAAGAAGTGGGAGTGGGTGGGTAGAGGAGCAAGGCGGGGGATGGGGGATGGTATAGGGGACTTTTGGGATAGCATTTGAAATGTAAATGAAGAAAATATCTAATAAAATTTGAAAAAAATAAATAAAATGCTAAAGTAAGCTGACACTCAGATACAAATAACACTAGTGAGGGCTGGAGAGATGACTCAGTGGTTAAGAGTACCACGTGCTCTTCCAGAGTTCAATTCCCAGCAACTACATGGTGGCTAATGACCATCTTTAATGGGATCCAATGCCCTCTTCTGGTGTTTCTGAAGACAGCAACAGTGTACTCATATAAATAAAATAAGTAATTCTTTGGGAAAAACAAAACAAAACAAATAACACTAGTAGTCATCGTTGAATAGATTATTAGCCAGTTTTCTTTTCTTGAAAATTTAGTTAATATACTTGATTTTAGTCTAGCCTTTAATGATGAGCCACTCTCCAGCCCTAATATATTGGATTTTTAAGTCAATCATATTTAAGTGTTCAAGAGTAACATTTTCTCAAAATATATGGAGGACTTATTAAAATTCCAACTAACCATTGTATTAATTTAAGGATTATAATTATACTAATTAAAGAAAATTTATTTCATTTAATTAGTCTACGATCCTCTTTGGTGTGTACTATTTATTCTTTCTTTTACTTGCAAGTTTAATTTACCTTCGCTTTCACTTTGCCCTTCATTGTTTATCTTCTAAATGATTACTTCCTCTGAAGTCTTTGAAATCAGTTCAGTCTTTAGGTGATCTTATGAAATATGCAATTTTTCTTGCATGTATTTTTAATTGACATCAGTACAACTATTTTCAGGGGTTTTCAGTCCCTCAACTCAGGTTCTGTTTCATGGCCCATCACGCTCGAATATGTACATGTGTTGCTCCACTGTTAGTTGCTGGGTGGCATTTTTACATAGCCTACCTTCTATTAGTGACTCTCAGGTTTCTGTTGCCACAAAACATACTGCAGTTAATAGTCTGTCACATACTTTCCAGGGAACACATGTAAGAATTTCCCAAACACGTAGACCTAGGAGAGGCATTCCTTGCTTATACTCTATTGCATTGTCAATTGGCTAACTACTGATAGAGTGTTTTTTCCAAGTCACCAGTCTGTACTAACACAGTATCTCTGTCTCCCCAGGAGATTTGAGAAAGCAATCTGTCTTGTTCATCTTCCTAGTACTCGTGAATTATTTGTGCAGCACCTGGCATACAGGCAGACATGGGTCCCAAATTTTAAAACATCATGCAGAAAACATAGGCCATGGGTGACTGAAAAATAAATGAAAGAAGGTGATGCGGGCATCGGGCAGTTCCGTTACACTCTTAATTGTTTTAAGTTCTTATTCTCACATGGGAAGATCATCACTACTGCTACCTTTACACAACTGGATTTCTCTAGAGTGAATTATTAACACAACAAAAATCTCTTTCATATTATAACATGTTAAAAAAAAAAAGTCTGCAGCCAAAAATCCAACTCACTTTTCAAATTGCCCTGTCCACTATTGATTTTTATGTTCTATTATGATAATTTGGGTCTTCCTAAAACTTGGTCTTATTTCTCAAAAATCAGACACACGGTTGAATTGATTGTATAAGAAGAATTATTTTAACATCGATCTATTAAAATATAAGTTCTCCATCTTTTTAAATGTTTTATTTTAGAAAGCAAATTTCTGTTAGCAAATCTTTTTATTTCCCCTGTTATATCAGTCCTACACGTCTTAGATTCAGAACAATAAAGAGAAACATTTCTTACATAAGGACACTGTTGTTAAGAATTTACGTTTAGTAAGATTTTCTAGGTTCAGAAACCTCATATTTTAAAGTTGGAGAGCAACTTTCAAAGAAAGTTCCTCTCAAGAAAGACTATGACTTGAAGTTCTAGAGAGCTAATGTATAGAAACAGCTCGCTATCTGTTCACATCTACTTTTTTTTTTTTTTTGGACAGGGTTTCTCTGTATAGCTTTGGCTGTTCTGGAACTCAGTTTGTAGACCAGGCTGGCCTCAAACTCAGAAATCTGCCTGCCTCTGCCTCCCGAGTGCTGGGATTAAAGGTGTGAGCCACCATGCCCAGCTTCTACTTTCTTGGGTTCTATTATTTGTTGTTTCTGAAAGAGCTTTCCTCTTCACAGTTGCTACAGACATGTTCAGTTTTTTCAGACCTTATCACAAAGTAAACATGTCATGATTTTTGCTTTTTTGCACAGACCAAACCAATCTGTCCTTGTGACTGAACATAACAATAGTTGGATTCAGCTCTTTGTATTGAGCAAAAAATATGTGTCTGTCACTCTCCTAGCCTAGGTTCACAAGTACCAGACATCACTTCAACACAACCCACAGATGACATTAAAATGCATGTAATAATAGAAGATAAAAACAGTGTTTTGAGTCCACACAGATGTTTTCCCTAGTGAGAAGAAACTTCTTCCTCCATTTCTCTTCCTTTGGGAGCCTGAGTGGTAACTGCAAAATGACCCTTCACACAGTTTGTTTGGAGTAACTGATTTCATGTTACACTTCTAAATGCACCAATCCATGGATGTGTTACTTTGTGCCAATACTGGGGAATTTGGGGGCGATTAATACTTAGTGTCCCAGAGACTGTGAAGCAGTAACCACAGAGTCTGCCCGGGTCTGTGCTAGGGCCTCTGCATACTGGCTGTGGTTGCTTGGCTTTGGTTTTTTTGTGGGACTCCAAAGAGTAGAAGTTGGGGTGTCTGTGACTATTTTGCCTGCTCTTGGGACCCCTTTCCTCCTCCTGGGAGCTGGGGGCGGGGCGGGCGGGAGAACCAGAAGGAGTGGAGGAAGCAAAGTGAGGCTGTGGTCCAAATGTATTATATGAGAGAAGAATTAAAAAAAAAAAAAATCAGTGTTACAGTCTTTTCAATGTAAAGTTACAGTTTCCTCATTTAGTATGGTGGTGATGATTATTATGATGATTTGTGTTATGGGCCATGTTCTCTGCCATAGCACACGTGTGTAGGCTAGAGAACAAGTTGATGGAGTTGATTCTCTGCTTCAACCTTTACCTAGTGTCTTCGTCAGGGTTTCCATTCCTGGACAAAACATCATGACCAAGAAGCAAGTTGAGGAGGAAAGGGTTTGTGCAGCTTACACTTCCACATTGCTGTTCATCACCAAGGAAGCCAGGACTGGAACTCAAGCAAGTCAGGAAGCAGGAGCTGATGCAGAAGCCATGGAGGGATGTTCCTTACTGGCTTGCTTCCCCTGGCTTGCTCAGCCTGCTCTCTTATAGAACCCAAGACTGCCAGCCCAGAGATGGTCCCACCCAAAAGGGGCCTTCTCCCCCTTGATCACTAATTGAGAAAATACCCCACAGCTGGATCTTATGGAGGTACTTCCCCAACTGAAGCTCCTTTCTCTGTGAAAACCCCAGCTGTGTCAAGTTGACACATAAAACCAGCCAGTACACCTAGGTTTTAAGGAGTAAAATTGTCAAGCTAGCATGGCAGTACCTCTACCCAGTGAGCAGTCTTTCCATCCCATGATGATTTTTCAAAATATTATTTCTTTTCATTTCAGTGAAGTCTAAAATAATACCAATTGTTGAGTGTGAAGTGCTAACATTATTTTATGATGCTTAATCCATATTCATAGCAAAGATTATCCAAGCATTTCTTATTATTCTAATTACCGTAGGATACACATGCATGTATTAATTGTTTGAATAAAGATTTTTTATCATCATTTGGGAAATTTTTTATGAATGTTTGTTTATAAGTACGCCATATGCTTTCTTGATTTTTTTTTCCTATTTTAAAAATATTCTGAAACTTTAGTGTTGAAATGTTTCACTATGTTTATGAATTCATATAAGAGCCATTTCTTTCCAGTTTTGCTTATAAACTTTATACTCTGATTTGCACAAATCTATAATTGCTACATAAACCAGGTGGATTAATTTTTGCATCATACTGACATGCAGTTCTTGCCTCTCTGCCCAGTGCCTTAAAGTACATGATTTCTGACATCAGTAAAGCTGAAGTTCACTTCAACTCCTTTATTGTTATTCCCTTTGCTAGTCTGACTTTAGTTTTCTATATAACTATATAGTAATATAGTTAATATATAGTAATATATAATAATATAAAAACATAGTAATATTGATATATTAATATTATCAATATGTCATTTAATATCAATATATTATCTAATTATATATGTTATGAATATAGTATTTAATACTGGTGTATTATATTGGTAATAAATATATTAATTGTAAAACAATTAATAACTTTTTAATATTATAATGTGATCACATAATTTCTTCTTCTCCTCCTCCTTCTTCTTTTTCTTCTTCTTCCTCTTCTTCTATTCAAACCCTCTCATGTATTCCATTCTCTCTTTCAAGCTTATTATTAAATGTGTATTATTTGTCTATGTGTATGTGTCTATATGTGCTTATACATACATATTCCTAAATATATGAGCACATCCTGCTCACTTTGTAAAGTGCTTGCATTTCTGTCAGCTTTAAGTGGTGTATAACTGCAGAAGTAGCCGACTCTAATCATTTTTGGCTGCCTAAGGGCTTTACTCATTTATTGCAATTTTAATTAGATACTGATGTGTTTGGGTGTAAATCTACCAACTTAATATTTTATCCTCTTTCTTCAAAATTTATTTGACATTTCTTTTCCATCATTTCTTATCTTCTTTTGGGTTCACAAGTATTTATATTTTTACTCTTATATTGTTATTCCCATTAGCTTTTTGTTTTGTTTTTAAATATTTTCACTCCAGCTCATTCTTTTCTTGCTACTAGGGTACTCTCTCTAACTCTAGTATGAGCTAGAATTCCTTGATGATACCAGTATGCTGATTTAGTGCATGGCTCCCATTACTCTGTGTGTTATGTTTTACATATATTTTGACTAAATATCAAAGTATATTAATATTGCTACATAGACAGTTGTTCCATATCACTCTTTACTTAACCTCATGCATACCTTATTTGTGTTTCTACCATTGCACTGGTTTGTTTTTTTTTGTTTGTTTTTTTTTTTCTTTTTGTTGTCTTTGTTCCCCTTTGTCTGAAAGAAGCATTTAGCTTAGACACTTCTGCTGAAAGTCAGTCTTTCTCTAGGAGGAAATCTTTTTTGATCTAGTTTTTAAACTATACTCCCACTGTCTTCGGGTTTCTATTGCTGCAAGACCACACCATGATAACAAAACAATTTGGGGAGGAAAGGGTTTACTCAGCTCTTACTTCCCCCATTACTGCTCATCATCAAAGGAAGTCAGGACAGGAACTCAAGCAGGGTGGGAACCTGGAGGCAGGTGCAGATGCAGAGGCCATGGAGGAGGGCTCCTTCCTGGCTTGCTCCTCTTGGCTTGCTCAACCTGCTTTCTCTAGAAACCAGGACCACCAGCCCATGCATGGCAACACCCACATTGGTCTGGGCCTTCCCCGGCTGATCACTAATTAAGAACATGTCTTACAGCTAGACCTCATGGGAGCATTTCTCAATTGAAGTTTCTTCCTCTCTGATGACTCTAGCTTATGCTAAAGTGACATAAAAGCAGCCAGTACAGTCCCTAAGAAAAGAATTTTAACCTAACAACAATGATTTCCAGCACTCTAATGGTGCTAGACTATCATGGCTGGTCTGCATTATTTTAGTTAAGAAATGAGAAAAGAATTATAACACAGATCCTCTGAAAGGCATCTGTACTCCCTCTCCCAATTCCTTATACTGTCTCTTCAATGTAATTTTTTAATCAATTTATCATCATGTGCCTGTACTTTCTGTGACCTCATTCCGTTTGAGCCCCCACAATGCTTCATATATGTGAAGGTGTATGTCTTTCTAACTATGCCTTTCTTTCATCAACCATGGCATTTTTGCCTTTCTGTGTCTCTGTGTCACATATGTCATTACACACTGTATACATCTTACTCTGCAATATTTCAGTTCTCTGTAAATATTATTAAAAGTAATTTTTTCATAATCCTACTCCCTTCTTCTGAACCTCTTTGTTACCCACTCAATGTAGAAGTGAACACACTCAGAGATTTTGTGATTTATACCTCCATTGAGGCCTGAATCCCAATTTCCTCTCATTCATGATGTACACTCTTTCTGGAATCCAAATCTGTTGGGGTATGCCATCCGCGACATACCCAAGAACCGAGTTCCCTGGAAGGCGAACTGGGGCTGTAAGAGACCAGATGGGAGAGAAAAATGGACGCCAAGACAAAATCCCTCTGCTAAAGGCATCTCTCACTTTACTAGAATCTTTCTTGGTTGTAAGAGGGTAGGCCCCGCCCCCAGCCAAGTCCGTGCAAGCTCCTGGAAGCAGTCTGAAGTCCCATGCACTGTGGAATGTCTCAGGGCTGTCTTAGCAGGAAACAGGATCTGGGAGAGGCATGGCGACAGGTAGCAGGGTCCTGTGAAGCAGAGATGCAGTTAGCACAACAAAGGAAGCCAGCCTTAGCCACCATAGGTGGCTTCCTGTGGCCCGCCTTCAGAGGTCTGCTTTCAGCGTGAAGTGGCTGGGGGAGGGGGCTACACATATCAAAGGTCTAGAACGTTTATTGGAATATTCTCCTTGGCTTTTCACCTCCACACAGCCCTTCCCCTTCCGTTCTGTGACTCTCTGCAGTCGTCTTCTCCTGGCTGCTATGCTTTCTCACCTACACGATTTGCTTCAACTTGTGATTCCAAGGAAGAGGAACCCAGAATGTTTCTTACCTACACTGCATGCAGAATAGCACACGTCTCAAGTCTCCATCCGCCCTGGAACCCTCAGTATCCAAATTCACTTGCCTTGGCAGCTTTCTGGTGTTTTCTAACAATTTAAAATTTTTAAAATTCTGTCCAGTTTTTATTTTTGCTTGCAGTGGGAGGGTGGTCATCTGTAATCTATTTCTTCTAGGCTAGAAGTATGAGGTCCTGGATATTTTTATAAACTTATGTTAATGATAACTCCTCCAAGAACCGTTTTTGCTATGAGATCAACACCAAGTGTCTGATTCTCTCAACTAAATTGTTCTAAGTGGTGATAAGTAACAACGATTGTGGAGCTCTTTAGAATAATTCTCCATCACCACTTTGGACCACTTACCTAATTTACTTTTGCCTCAGTTTTCCCATTTATGTAGCATAGTTGTTCTGTGGCTTTGGTTATTGTTATAAATATCAAATAATATCTGTGAGCATGCAATAATTATGATAGATGCATTATTCACCATCAGTGGCATGATGGCAACTTTCATTAAACAACTGTTATTTGGAACACCTATGCACACAACTAAACCACACATTCATAATAACACTGTCTTCTCCAGCCTTCTTTATCTCCCACTCAGAGTTTCTATTCATCACATTTCCAAGTGAATGAATGAGTGCAATATTAGTGACACACTCCCTGGTTGTTCAGTTCAGTAAAGTGAGATGGTAATTGGTTTCAAATTTCGTGGCAGAGAATACTGTTCTAATTCAAACTTTTAAGTTCTGTATTTACATCACTACCATCTCTTCCCCACTCTTCCCCCTCCACCCCTCCCATATCATTCTTAGTCACTTTCAAAGCCATGAGCTCTTCTTTAATCAGTATTGTAAGCTAGTGTTCTTCCTGTGTAACTGTGTTTAGGGCTCACAATTTTGAATTAGATAATCTAGCAGGATGATCCTTTTCAGAGAACCCAGATTTTCTCTGTGTGTCTGTCTCTGACTGTCTGCGACTGTCTCTGTCTATCTCTGTCTCTCTCTCTGCTCCTCCCCCATCTCAATCTCTCAAAACAGAGACTGAATACCAGTAGCTCTTCATATGTGGATTGTGAAATGCCCCTAAACACACACACACACACACACACACACACACACACACACACACATTGGCATATATCAGAAAAATACTTCCAAAAAAAAAAAAAAAACTAGATCTGAGGTTTTCCTTTCTTTGTGAAGATATTTTTAACACCTTGACAGGAAAATTATTTTTCATTTTGGAGCTTAAATAAAAGAAAATCTAACAATATGAAAACACATGCGAGAGTAAAGGTAAGTTAGTAGTCAGACTGGAATAAGCTTACATTGTAATGGCAAACAATTACTTTTGTTTCTAACATAAAAACATCAAAAGACAGAATAATTAAGTCGCTGCAGCTACAGTTATTTGCTAATGGACACATAAGGCTCGATTGAGAGGCGCTAATATCAACAACATGAAATGCAGAGTAGACTCCTAAAGCATGGAGTTAAGCAGGAAATAAGTGACTCTCACACTGAAACAGATTATAGAATTACTTTAGATTGTACTAGTCTTTACATCAACCACAGAAAAGGATGCCTGTACTAGATTTCTAAATAATGTGAGGGACAAATCAAAGCAAAATGATACAAAAAAAAAAAAAAATCAGGCCAGAAGCAGATAGATGATCTCCATGATTTCTCTTTCCTTCTCATTCTCCAAATCCAAACCCCCAGTCTTATCCCCAGCTCTGGACAAGCTGTGGCTTCTACTCCCTCTCTCCCCTCACTCTCCAGGTGGCACACCATGTTTTCCACCCTCCTATGGGTTCCCTCAGCCCCAGCTTCTAGCCCATCCCCATTTCTAAGTCTCAGCTTCTAATCGCAAGAAACAAAGTTCTAGTTGGGACAACCCCAGCTTCTAGCCCATCCCCATTCCTAAGTCTCAGCTTCTAATCGCAAGAAACAAAGTTCTAGTTGGGACCTGCAGAGTTCACACTTGGCAGGATCTCAGAAACATTCCTTACCAGGCAACACATGGCCACTGTTCTCCTGAGAACCAGAAAGAGCAACAAAAAACAAGGAATGAATACCAACCCAACAAACACAACACACTCCCTGGCTGGAGTGGCTTGCATGTTCTCAGGGTCTTTGTTTTCGTAAATAGGATCATAGATAGATGATACATAGGTATGTAGATAGTTAAAAAATCGATGATATCCTGGTGAATAAGAGGTGGATAGATAAAGGATGATAGATTGGTTGATTGATAGATGATAGATGGATAGATAGATAGATAGATAGATAGATAGATAGATAGATAGATAATAGATGATATAAATTTCCCCCTAAATTGCTGAAAAATTTCGTTAAAGTTTCAGAAAATAAAATTACCATGGAAAAACCATTAGCATTTCTCAACAGTAACAATAAACTATTCAAAGCAAATCAAGATAATCCACTTAAAATAACCTCATTGACAACCAAAATTCCTTAAGAATAAATTTAACAAAACTCTGCAGCAATAATAAAATGTATTTAATAAAATTTATTTAAATAAAATTTAAAACATTTTTTTCTGAATAGATTTAAAAAGTCAATGTTCTTTAAATATACATAGTGCCCAAAGTAACCTACAGAGTAAATAAAATTTCTAAAATTCCTATGGCATATTGTACATAATGAAAAATGCAATTTCAAATGCACATAAGATCACAAAAAATGTTTGTCACAATAATCTTAATAAGAGGGAACAAAGATAATATACTCATAGTTTTTGTTTTCAAATTATAGATAGGTAAGAAGCAGACAGAAAGAAAACTATAGCAGTCAAAACAACACTGGCTTAAACAAAAACAGACAGTATCAAAAAACTAAAAATATATTTATGGTCAATCAACCTCTGAAAAAAGGCCTCAATCATTCAATGTTATTAAATAAATCATATATTCATTGGCAGAAGTATAATACTGGGTCTTTATCTCACATTATACACAATACAAAATTCAACTGAAAACATGTTAAAGATTTAAAAATAAAACTGGAAACTATAAATCTTCTAGGTGAATGAACTGGCAATGAATTTTGTGCATAATTCCAACCCACTGATAACAAAGCAAAAATTGAGAGATGTGATTACAGCAAATAAGAATCTGCACAGCAAGAGAAACAACTAAAAGAGAGGAAAACCTGAAGGCCTGATGATTATTTGTAAGCCATGTACATGTTAGAGGGGTAATATCCAAATATATAAATAAATAAAAAAAACTCAACTCAAGAACAGTAGAACACTACTCTTTAAAAAGTAGGTGAAGTGTCTGAGTAGCTGAAGCAGGTACAGGAAGATGCTAAGTGTATCAATCTAGGCAATGCGAATACACACCAGAAGGAGTTGACTTCTCACTATGAATAAATAGTAATCGGAAGACAAGAGATGACAGGTTTATTAAAAATATAGAAGAAAAGGAAACCCTGTTTTCTGTTGGTGAGAAAGAATATTTTATAATCGTGTGGCAGAGTAAAACAGGCAGTTCCTCCAAAAATTAAAAAGTAGAATATGGGATGACACAGAAATCCTACTCCTAAGAATATGTGCAAAGTAAATGGAATTTAATATGCAAAAGAGATATCTTCATTTTTCCCAGTTGCTGTAGCACTATGTATTTTAGACAAAGAATTCATCTAATTATCTAAAAACATATACATAGACTTATAATTGTAGAGATTTTGTCTCATGTTTGTAACATATAAAGTCTGAAAATGAAGGAATTTCTATCATTTGTCACAACATAAATTAATGTGAAGGACATGCTGTTAAGTGAAATAAGCCAAGCGCAGAAATGCAAATGCTTTACAATCTCACACACATGTGGTATCAGGGAAAATTGGACCCACAAAGCAGAGGAAAGGGGCCAATTCCAGAGGCTGACTATACGGAGAAACGCTGATTAATCACCAAGCTTCATTTTGACAGAGGGATATGTTCAGATCCAGGGCACAATATGGAAGTGATAGATAATTAATTAATAAAGTATATTATATGCTATAAAACATTTGATCTTAAATGTTTTCAGCGTGTACACAAATGATAACTTTGTGAAGTGATAGGCATGTTAATTAGCTTGATTGTGGTAATCATCCATAACGCAAATATGTCATCTACCGTAAATATTACAAGTTTATCAGGAAATGAGATATATCAAGGCTTTAAGTGGCATGATTAGAAGATCTCAAATGATGAATACATTCAATGATAATATATCTCCACATCTCACATCATCAACATTATATGTGTGTGTATGTTAATGTATATGTGTGTATGCATGCATGTGGTGGTATATGTGGTATGCATGTGGTGGTATATGTGGTATGCATGTGTATGTATATGTGTGTATCTGTGTTTTTATATTTGTACATATGTGTATGTTGTATATATATGTATGTATATGAATATATTTATATTCATTTTATGAGTATATTACTGTCATTTGTTATTTAAGCAAAGAATTTCTAGTGAGTCTTTCTGAAAGGTACTTCAGGCTTAATATTAGTAATTTTGAATAGTGCACAAGGTGAAAGTGATTCAATTTTTTTTATTTAAATTAAAGGAATAAATACTTTAATGGTCTTTAATACTTTAATGAAGAGATGATCTGTTGTACCCAGGTGCTGCTGTTTTTATAGTGAAAGAAATGTCCTGCTTGGGGAGCATGGTGGGGGGAGGGTATAGGGAACTTTGGGGATAGCATTTGAAATGTAAATGAAGAAAATATCCAATAAAAAAGAATAAGAAATAAAATAAAATAGAAATAGTAAGTTTTGAATGTGATAAATGTAGCTTCATGGTTGGTGGTGTGTTTTACCTCCTTGCTGTGCAAACTTAAAATTGATCTTCACCCCTAGATGTGATGGATAGCACTTGTCCAAAATGAGAAGGCTAGTTACTCCTGAGCTCCCACACAGGGTTAAAGCATGCAATCTGTGATGCTTTGATGTATATATTTTGGAATTTATCCACAGTTCCAAGGTCATCACTCATTTCTCAAGGCAGGTCATCCAGACTCTAATCTTCCCTTGCTCCACCCCTTGCCGTGAAACTGTTGACCATAAAAAATTCTCTGACCTATCTCATCTGATAGAAAAACTCCAATTCAGCAAGCATTCTCTCTCCTACCCATGAAGATTGGTTGTTTAAGAGACTAATAAGACGGTCTTACTGGGATTTCTGATCCAACCTATTAGCATTATGCTATAGTGTGTCCAAATGCATGGTGACATAGTTTTCCATTAAAAAGTCATACCTATGCAATGAAGTCTCCATAAATCCCAAAAGAACTATGTTCAGAGAACCTCTAAGCAGTTGTGCATACAGACTGATTCAGGACAGTAAATAAAACCTAACCAGTGTGCTACAATGCAGCAGGAAAGCCTGTACCTGGAATCTCTGATCTTTTTTGTATCTCTCTTCCTATTTCTTCAACTAGCTGGTTTACTTATACACTTTAAAAATATTCTTTTTGATAAGCAAATTAATTGGTGCTTAAGTTGCTTTTGCAAATTACCCTAATCCAAGGAGGGATCATGGAAATCCCCCAATATACAATCTGTGTATCAAAGCTTCCTGAAGCCTAGACTTAAGACTGGATTTGAAGTAGAGATAAATTTTGTGCTCTGATTTTATTTCTTGTGGATGTGATAAAATACCCCAAACAAAGCAACTTAAGGGAGAAAGGGCTTGTTTTAGCTTAAACTTCAAGATACTGCTCATCATTGTGGTGATGTCCAAGTGGCATGAACTTGAAGTGGCTAGTCATATCCAGAATCAAGAGAATAGGGTTATATGATTCTCTGTAGTCCAACTTCTTGAGTACTTTTATATGTTGGATATTAGCCCTCTATTGTATATAGGATTGGTAAAGATATTTTCCCAATCTGTTGGTTGCCTTTTTGTTCTATTGACAATGTTGTTTGCCTTATAGAAGCTTTGCAATTTTATGAGGTCCCATTTGTTGATTCTTTATCTTAGAGAATGAGCCATTGGTGTTCTGTTCAGGAAATGTTCCCCTGTGCCCATGTGTTCAAGGATCTTCCCCATTTTCTCCTCTATAATTTTCAGTGTCTCTGGCTTTATGTAGAGGTCCTTGATCCACTTGGATTGAGCTTTGTACAAAGAGATAAGAATGGGTTGATTAGCATTTTTATACATGCTGACTGCCAGTTGATCCAGCATCATTTGTTAAAAGTGCTACCTTTTATCCACTAGATGGTTTTAGCTCCTTTGTCAAATATCAAGTGACCATATGTATGTGGGTTCATTTCTGGGTCTTCAATTCTATTCTATTGATCTTCCTGCCTGTTTCTGTACCAATACCATGCAGCTTTTATCTCTTTTGCTCTATAATTCAGCTTGAGGTCAGGGATGGTGATTTCCTCCAGAAGTGGGATTACATTGTTGGATTTCCATATATTGAATCCTCCCTGGGATGAAGTCTACTTGATCATGGTGAATGATCATTTTGATATGTTCTTGGATTTGGCTGGCAAGAATTTTATTGAGTATTTTTGCATCAATATTCATAAGGGAGATTTGTCTGAAGTTCGCTTCTTTTGTTTGGTCTCTGTGTGGTTTAGGTACAAGTGTAATTGTGGCTTCATAGAACATATTAGTTAGTGTTCCTTCTGTTTCTATTTTATGTAATAGTTTGAAGAGTATTGGTATTAGGTCTTCTTTAAAGGTCTGATAGACTTTTCCTCTAAACCCATCTGTTCCTGGGCCTTTTTGGTTGGGAGACTATCATTTTTTTAAAAGATATTTTAATTAACAAATTTTTCATAAAATACAAATGTGTTATCAAATATACATAATTAGCTAACATAAAATAGTAATAAAATGATTGGATGTCTTTTCTATTCTTTTTTTATTATTTTCTTTATTTACATTCAAATGTTATCCCCTTTCCTGGTTTCCCCCAAGTGGTTGAGAGACTATTAATGACTGCTTCTATTTCTTTAGGGGTTATGGAACTGTTTAGATGTTTTATCTGATCCTGTTTTCACTTTGGCACCTGGTGTGTATCCAGAAAATTGTCCATTTCATCCAGATTTTCCAATTTAGTTGCATATAAACTTTTGTAGTAGATCTGATGATTTTTTTTATTTCCAAGGTTTCCATTGTTATGTCTATCATTAATTTGGATACCGTCTCTGTGCCCTCTGGTTAGTCTAAGAGTTTATTCATCTTATTGATTTTTCTCAAAGAACCAGCTCCTTGTTTGGTTGACTCTTTGTATAGTTCTATTTGTTTCTATTTGGTTGATTTCAGCCCTGAGTTTGAGTGTTTCCTACCATCTACTCCTCTTACGTGTATTTGTTTATTTTTATTCTAGAGCCATCAGGTGTGCTGTCAAGCTGCTAGTGTAAGCTCTCTCCAGTTTGTATTTGGAGGCACTTAGAGCTATGAGTTTTCCTCTTACCTCTGCTTTCATTGTGTCTCATAGGTTTTGGTATGATGTGTCTTCATTTTCATTAAATTCTAAAAGTCTTTAATTTCTTTATTTATTTCTCCCTTCACCAAGTTATTATTGAGTAGAGTGTGTTCAGCTTCCATGTGAATGTGTGCTTTCTGTTATGTTTGTTGGAATTTAAGACCAGCCTTAGTCTGGGGTGATCTAATAGGGTACATGGGATTATTTCAATCTTCTTGTATATGTTGAGGCCTATTTTGTGACCAATTATATGGTCAATTTTAGAGAAGGAACCGTGATATCCTGAGAAGAAGGTATATTCTCTTGCTTTAGATGAAATGTTCTATAAATATCTGTTAGATTCATTTGGTTCATAACTTCTGTTTGTTTTACTATATCCCTGTTTAGTTTCTGTTTTCATGATCTCTCCATTGCTGATAGTGGGATGTTGATGTCTCCCACTATTATTATTTGGGGTGAGATGGGTGCTTTGAACTCTAGTAAAGTTTCTTTTATAAATGTGGGTGCCCTTGCATTTGGAGCATAGATGTTCAGAATTGAGAGTTTAATCTTGGTAGATTCTTTCTTTGACCAGTATGAAATGTCCTTCCTTATTCTTTTTGATAACTTTTGGTTGAAAGTCAATTTTATTCAATATTAGAATGGCTACTTCAGCTTGTTTCTTGGGACCATGTGCTTGGAAAATTGTTTTCCAGCCTTTTACTCTGAGGTAGTGTATGTCTTTGTCACTGAGGTACTTTTCCTGTATGCAGAAAAATGTTGGGTCCTGTTTACGTATCCAATCTGTTAGTCTATGTCTTTTTATTGCGGAATTGAGTCCACTGATTATAATACAGGACAGAAAATATAGTCTTCACTTTTAATAAAATAATTGCATAATATACATGTTGGGTGTGGTAATTACTGAGCGGTTAGCCTGTGTGATGCAAAAGGTAGTGACATATGAATTCCATTGTTTCCTTTTCTTAAAATCACTTATTTCTCACAAAGCATTTTAGTTTAGGTGTCTTGGTCTGTAAACATTTTTCTTTAGTCCATAGATTCAAGGCAAGATATTTAAGGTTTCTCTCCTTCCATTTGTCCTCCTGGGTCTACCTTTCCTTATTGTCAATACTTTAAGAAATCCTCTCACTTTGGAGCACTCTAGCAATAAAGAGAATGTGTTTATCAAGCCCTTTCCCTCAAGGCTCACAGATCTATGCAGAAGAGGATGCAGGACGATTCCAAGGAAATAGCATCTTCCAAACCCAACAGGACTAACACATATGAACTCCCAGACAACGTGGCAAGATCTGCACAGATTCCAACCAGAGAAATCTAAGCACTGAGAGGGGAAAGTGGACACAAAACCCAACCTCTAACCAAGAAGCTATTTTCTACTTTCTGGAAAGGGAATCCAGTTTTTTCCGAGTGGAATGTGACTCCGTATATCAACCATACTACAGGGCAAGTCCCATGCACAAGAATAGTTGGACAACACAAATTCTGTATTTTTTGGTATTTTTTTATCTTGTTGGCTTTTCTTGGTTTTGCTTTTTGTTTTGCTTTTTAATTAAGAGGGAAAAATAACATGCATTTGTGTGAATGAGGAGGTGGGAGTGGGAAAAAATATGATCAAAATATAGAGTATGAAAGAACAGTATTCCTTCTCAGCTCTGCAGAAAGTGTGTCCAGCACAGCAAATTCACAACTGCCTTGTGTGTTACTTGGCCTAAAAGTGTCTTTACTTCCACTGTCTTCCCTTAGATGAAAACCTGTTGGGAGGTGAAATGGTTTATATTTACTGTCAATTTGATGGAATTTACAAGTTACCTAGGAGACCTGCTCCTGGACATGTATGTCAGGGATTATCTAGGAAAAGTTAACATGCTGAAATACTTGGGAGAGACTAGATTAGATTAACCAAGGGGAGAAAAATCTACTCCAGCTGTGGGAGGCACCATTCCAAGTTTGTGACTAGCGCTGTATAAAGAGGAGACATTGGGCTGAGGTGGAGCGTTCATCTCCCTGTTTTCTCTCTGAGGTTGCAATGCAGGCAACTGACTTAAGATCTTGTTGACATGTCTTCTGCACAATGAAGGACTGTATCTGAGAGCTGAGATCCTTCATTAAGTTGCTTTCCCTGGGATTGGGTTAAGCATGAACACTGTGCTTACAGAGAACTAAAGTTCCATTGCTAGTGCCTGTGTAGGGCAGTCCCCTCCTGCCTTTAACTTCAATTGCAGGACATCTATCTTCATCCTCTGCCTTTCATGGCACTGCATTGATTTGCACAAACCTACACTCAAACCTAAAAAGAAAAGAAATGAGCAAAAATTGCTTTTGTCACAATATTTTACCACAATGCAAAATTAAAAAAAAAAAATAGATGAAAGGCAGAAATGTGAGATTTAGTTCCACATAGTATCATGAGTCCAGCTAAATATATTTGTCAGAACTCTTAATATCTGGCTCTAAAAAAGGGTAAATCCAACTGTTTAGATAAAGAGATTCCCAAGCTATTCATGAGTCAAATATGAATCTCTATTTGGTTTTATATAGCACATGAGCTAAAAATATTTTTTACAGATTTAAAGTTGATTAATAAAGACAAAGATATTTGGTGGCATATTGAAAGTATATAAAATTCCAATATAATTTTCACAAAATTTTATACAGATAAAGTCCTCAATTTATTCCTATATTGCTTATGACTATTGTCCCACTGCAGTGATACACTGAACAGTTGTGATAGCAGACATAGAACTTGAATAGTCTGTCATAGAAAAAAATGCTAGTCTTTGCTATAAAGAAATGCCTTAGGGCTAAATAATTGCTTCACTCTTAGCAAATATTATCAATATTTTGAAACATTAAAACAATATTTAATAATAGCACTGTAGGACTGTGAAAAGTAGCCTTGTTCCCGGTTGAGCTAAGGCTCGAAACCTTGGAGATTCTGAAGGGACAATGGGCATTTTGCCTGTTCCTGGGAACCAGGCTCCTATCACTAGCCATAACCCTTCATAGATTTGTGGCCATCAGTCACATAAGGGCAATGCCCCAAACCTCTCCACAGGTAGAGGATGTGACCTATAGTCATGTAGGCTCAAGACAGATTTCCATTTTAATGAGGTACCTAAAGGACTGGAGGACTTACCCAATATGCTTTCCTTCCAAGACACTTCTCCCTGTGCAAGGTATTTAACCCCAGGCTCGCTCTGAGACGTGGGGTATGGTTTTACTCATCTACTTTCTGCCAGCGACTGCATGGTTGTCTCCTGGTGTCCTGCCTCCTCAGTGGTCATGTCCTGTGGCAGAGCAGATGAGGGACCCCCAAAACCCTACATAGCACCTTCCCCCCTCTTTATTTCAAGAAAGAGCCTCTCTCTATAGCCCGTGGAACTCACTCTTTAGACCAGACTGGCCTCACAAATGCTGGGATCAAAGGTGTGTGCCATTGCTACCTAGCCCTGACTATAGCACCTTTCACAAACACCTTTATTAACCTATCTTATTCTCTCCTTGATCATACTATACTGGACACTGTCATGTGGTATTCATTACATCTTTGGAGTTAAGGAACTATACAGTAATGTACAGAAAATGTTCAAACATTGCTGAAGACTGACCATCTACCTACATAGAGCTTCACTGTCTACATAATAACATACTGTTAATCTTTCTGAAATATTGTCAAAATCATGACAGAGAACTGCTTTGGGTGCATTCTTTGTGAACTCGACATGACGGATGATACAGGCATCACTTCCTAATTCAAGGTCTCCCACTAGGTAACTACCATTGAGGAAGTTATATACACTCAATGCCAATGTCAGCTGGTGCTGAGGTGTGGCAATAGTGACAGTCTTTTAGCTTTGGAAGATTTTGATCAGGCACATTCATACCTGCTACATTAACTCACCACCAGTTTGACACTACCAAGCTGCTTTTGCACTAAGATGTGCAAATTATTTTTACCTTTTATAAGACATATATCATTGACTGATAAAGCAGACAAAATGGATCAGTTGGATGACAAAGAATTTTCTTGGGATGCTGCCAATCTTTAAAAATTACACACACACAAAAATTATCTTCTCCTGATATATAGAAAAGTGAGTAATTCCCCCCTCAATTAAGGAGAAAAACAAATGATTTCCTTTTTAAAAAAGTATTCACGTTTGACTCTAAAAGTCTTCCACCCATGAAGTTCTGGGCCTTTGTTTTGAAGTCCACACACAGAAGCATGTTAATTGTATGTGTCCTGATCCTAAATCAAGTATCTGACACACAGCCTGAACATGCTAGGACATGCTAGTCTCCTTCACAGTCCACATGTCTTTCTAGCTTACTCATGATCAGCTAGATGTCTTTCAAAATTCCAGAATCATATATTAATTCATTCATTAGTCCTCCCAAACTGAAAACATTAAGCCAAAGGCATGTTTACATCCAGTGAAAATAATATCTTATTACAACTCCCACAAGAACTGAGAAACAAATATGAATACAGAAATTGCTAGCAAATGGTCTTATCTATTATTTGAGATAAAATATGTTATGCATATAGGTTGGTCATGATTTATAAGTGTCAAGATTCATAAATGTCATGGCTATAACAATGATTTGTATTTGAGAACGCAACACTATCATTTGTGGAGTTTAGGTCCGTAACAGTCCATATAGTACCAACATGTCATTTATTATTTTTTTTTATCAAACACCTGATAAGTACCGCATATGATATATTAAGTAGTAGCACAATGCAACTGCAAATGAGTTATATAAAAACAATTATAGAGTTGGGAAGATGACTCGGTGGCTGTTTGCTTACCACACAAGCACAAGAAGTTAAGTCTGGATTCCATTTTAAAGCTAGGCATGTTGACACACACCCATAACTTCAGCACAGTAGCCGAAACAGCCAATCCCTGGAGGTCACAGCTCAGCTTTTCTAGCCAAAATCAGTGCGCTCCAGTTTCAGCAAGAGATCCTGTCACAAAAGCAAGCAAGCAAACAAACAAAAAAACAAAGGACAGCTGATTTCAATCTTTGACTTCTAGAGGTGCAGATATAAAGCGTGCATACATTACAATATAATACTTATAGGTTATACACATACACAAACAATTATGAAACAAAAATATGAAAAAAACCCTGAATTCTCTATAGAACCAAATAATTCATATATAGTTGTATAGGGAAATAAAAGATAGGAAGAGAATATCAGTGTTCTAAGAGAACACAATGGATAATTTAGTACTTAAAATTTGAAGAAAACTACCATAATTTACATGTGAACTGTGAAGCAAAAGATGGTAGATTCTACCCAATTAAAAGAGCTTGGGGATTTACTTGGGGATTTATGTTTACTCTGCATATATATATATATATATATATATATATTAATAATTCCTGACATTTACATCTCAAATTCCCCTTCCTGATTACCCCTCCACAATGCCCCCATTCCATGCAACCTCTCCTCTCTTCCCTTTGCCTCTATAAGTGTCCTCCTCCACCTACCCACCCATTCCTCTCCCACCACTCCAGCATCCCCCTATGCTGGGGCATCAAACCTCCACAGGACCAAGGTCCTCCCCTCCCACTGATGCCAGACAAGGCCATCCTCTGCTGCATCTGTATCTGGAGTCATGGGTCCCTCCCTGTACACTCCTTAGTTGCTGTTTCTCTTCTGGGTGCAGAATAAGACTGGCCCATGAAGGCGGCATTTGCAGGGTTCCTAACTATTACTTATCTTCTGCTTTGATTTCACTAATGAAACTAGGATATTATAGGCTAGAAGAAGAATAGAATAAATGTAGGTGTTTATTATCCCAATTCTATCTCATTTTTTAAATCAATGTGGGTCATTGGGTTCCCTCCAATAATGGCATAGCTCATGCCAGCTACCCTCCATACAATTATCTTTTCTAATTCTACCCTATTAAGCCTGGGAGTGTTAACAACCTGCTCCTCTAAGTAGCTATAAAGTAGTTCACTAACAACATGAGGAAAGGATCAGAGAAGGAGCCATTGGGGGAAAAAATGACTGTGTTAAGTGACCACTGAAACAATGATAAGTGGTATATTGATGTGAACTGCTGAATGCTTCAGATGATCCCATAGAAATTGTCCATGGAGAAACAGATAAGTGAAAATTTCTACTTCAGAATCTTAGCTGAAAATCAAGAGGCCTCAGTGGCATCACTGAGAAACTTCTTTTCCACTGGGGCCACAGGCATTGCACCTACAGGTCAAGCTCACACCGTGACCCATAAAGGAAACAGATTGGCAGAACAATATAAATACCTTCATCGCCTGTGCTAAACTCAGGATGCTAGTAAAAGAAAAAGAGCAGACGTTTGAGTGTAGAGTGAACTCTATCATGGCAATGCATGAGTTGAGGGTGCTATGACAAGTTACCTCATGAGGTCTTTTTTGAGCAATGGAAACTTATTGCTCATACTTCAGTTAGAAGAGAAATCACAGATTAAATCACCAATGAGTTCAGGGTCACCTAAAGTCCTACTTGCTGCTTCTAAAATGATGTCTTCTACCTTTGTCTTCATGGTGGAAAGATAAAGGAGCTTCATCAAGCTCTAATCATGTCATAAGTGCCCTAACTATCGACATCAGCTAGGTAATACTTAAACATATGAATTTTGAGAGGTTACATGAATTCAAACCACAACAGGTAGTAAACCTCAAGTAAAACTTGAAGACCTCCCCTCTCCCTCCACATCTGTCATGAAACATAAACCAGAAGCAAGCGTTACAATTCCCAGAGTCATTATGCAGACTTGTAAAACCATCAGAGTTTAAATATTCCTATAATATCCATAATAGCTCCATTTCTCGTAAGTTTGTGTCTGATTCACTAGTCAAATGAGTCATAGACGATGAGAGTGGATTGTTACAGATCAAATTATATGGGTATGTGGAGAAACTGATTACAGCGGAATCTCTGATGGCATACCTGTAGTGAAACAAGTCAATCCTATCCCTAGCAATTAAAATTCAAACTATTGGCCTAGTTGGCCTGAAATGTTTTTGTATATATTTTTAGCAAATTATGCCAGAAATTTTTTCTGAACAAGGTATGCTGGTAAGCCTTCATATATTCATGGGAGATACACCCTGAAACTTCCAGTGGGTTCTGAAAGTCCTGTCCTTGCTTCATTTCTGTTGCTTTGGTAAAACATCCTGAGTTAGCAACTAGGGAGAAAAGGTTTAGTTTAGTTCACAGTTCCAGGTTATAATCCATTCTGAGAAAGTTACATCAGCACACAGTTGAAGCAGATCATTATATGACATCCACAGTCAAGGGCAGAGAGAAATAGATACACGTATGCTTTGTACTCAGCTATATTTCTTTGCTCTTACTCCATCCAGTTTCAAGCTGAGTTTTGTCATGTCAGTTGAGGTAATCAAGAAAAATCCCCCACAGACATGCCCATAGGCCGACCTGTTCTAGACAGTCCCTCAATGGGATTCTTCCTATGTGATTCTATGCTGTGTCGAGTTGGTAATTAGAATTGTTCATTGCAAGTACTAAATGTATATATTTTATTTTAATCCTATACATACATGTACACAGGCACATAATGAAATTTAATTTATATACTAGGTCCAATAGGAGATTAATAATAACATGTTAAGTGATAATAATTATAAAAATGTGATGTTTGAAAACTCATGTGAATTTAGTTTCTCTGTTATCGTATGTGCTTTGTTCAGTGTTGTGATAATGTGACCCTGTGGTATTGGAGGCTACTGGCCATGGGAAGTGGAATCACTGACTGTGAAACCATAGATGAGGAAATCTATGTATATCTTTATGGTCTTGTTTCAGGACTATCAATACTCTCTTGATTCTATAGCATACTCTTCAAGCCCCCTTATCATCTTGAATATGTCCCCAGTTTACTATATTTGTGACACTTTTCTAAATGAATGTAATAAAAACAAATGCACCTTAGTATGTAAACCATGGAGTAGAACACAAGACTTCAATAGAGTGAGCACAGTGCATTATAAAGGTTCAATAGGTGAGGGATATATATATATATATATTCTGCTACTATGCACACACAGGAGATTCAGGACTTGTTGAGTTTCTTTGATTTTGAGAAACAACATTGAGGATATTTGGAAACTTATGGGGCATTCCAGTTACTTCAATGCACAAGCATCCTTTATGATTGGTGGTACCCTATTGCATTCTAAGGGTATTAGCAGTATCCATTGAAGACAGAGATGTTATATGGAGTCTTAGACAACACCAAAGTTAACCATAGCAAAATTTTGGAGAAAGTTATGCTTTGATACAACCTTGAGTATTTAGCATCTGAAAATGAGCTCTTGGCTGGCTTTTGCACCCTGGTGTTTCCTAAATCTTTGACAGTAAGACCTCTAGTGGTATGTAGTCTAGAGTCTGATTTATCACAATGTTAGTGTCTGATTCATCAAAATTTCCACTTGTTACTACTGAGCTGCACAGAGTCCTTTTTCTCTAATGATTAAAATCATGAGTAAGCAAAGAGAAGCTCTTGAAGATTCAACAGTCTTAGAGCACTGAGCTCCCAAGGCATAGGTTCTGGACTTGTAGACAGAAAGTATCACAGCCCTAAGTCTTGATAGCTAGAAGCTTATATCTTGAGGCTCTAAAGCATAAACAGTTATGGATGTAAATACTCAGGTGGAAGGCTTATTGCCCTCTGCTTCAGCCAATGGTAGCCTCATACCCCTTGGCAAGTACTGTAACTGTCAGCCTCCAAGAGAAGAGAGTGGTGGCAGCGGCCAGCAACAGACAGCAGCAGGCAGTGTTTGTTAGTGCTATAGCTCCCAAATGACCTCAAATATTGGGACCCTCATCCCCAGTAGGACTAATGGTGTAACCTATGTTCTTTATAGCAGCTTTGGAGCAGTGCTGTTTGAAATTCTTTGTACTTAAAGCCTGTCAGCTTCCTAAGAGTCTACTAAAAACCAGAGCTCTTTCTCCATCTTTGGCTCTCACAGGCTGTGTTGTCTCTGCTACTGCATCTTCTTAGTCATTCTTAGGAACTCTTGGGAGATAGTTTCATTGCTACCCCCATCTTTATCTCTGCCATTGTTCTGCTATTGCTTCAGGTAACACCTCTTCATGTTACCAGCTCAACCTGCCCCACTAATTAGAAAGAGCAAAAATAGGTAAGAAAAGACCATCTTGGAAGCTTCTATTAAGCCTAATGTCACAGGAGGAAGAAGCACAAGAAGATGAACCCTGGCTGACTTGGAAAGTAAACCCAATACTCTGATTATATGACTCTGATTATATGACAGTCATATATGATTATATAATTCTGCTTATATGACAGGACCTGTGGCCAGGGCATCTGTACTAATCATAATGGTCATTCATGTAAGTAGGATTATACTTGTACCAAGCACAGCACAGTACTTCTGTTGAGACATAGAGAAAGACCTCCAACTCTGGCCAGAGGAGAACATTGATGCTGGATTATTTAAAGTTCACTGAGGCATCTGATGTCAGAGAGATGTCTCTAAGGTGTTTGACACAGTAGTGACTTAATAAGGTGTTTTCTGAAGACAGAATTGTGCTTTGGCAACAGCAGCTGCACTTATAGTACAGCTTCCTCCCATTTTACAAGAGTGTTCTAGTAGCTGGACCAGTATGAGAGCAATGTCACTGGATGTTTGCATGGCAATCCTCTTCACAAGTGAGCCAGGGTTTCAGAGTCTGGGTGTGAATTAAAAAGTCGAATCATCCTGGGTCCCAGTGTTCTATTTTATTTGAGGAAGATAAAATAAACATTAAACTTGGTGCTAATAATAAAGGCCTTTCCTACACATTAACAACAGCCTTTTTACAGTATTTAGTAATGATTTTACAAGTACTTAAATACCCTTGGGGACAACTGAGGCTTTTTATCTATCTCAAATGTAGTTGCACCCTGTAGCATTTATATTGTAAAAATGAATTACCTGAATGAAACGTATCTGAAAAGCATAAGATAACTTCACTGGATCATGGCTTAGGTTCTGAAGGTCTCTGGTCCTACAGCTTTCCCAACACTTCCAAAACCCAAATACGAACCCCATGGAACTTCTTGATAACTTATCCATGGAAGAAGAAAACCAAAACTACTTTTCAGGTAGTGTTTATAATATACTGATTTAGGTTGAAGTTGATAGCCATTTCAGTTACATAAGAGATACCATTGAAAAATACCTGCAAATTGAAGAAAATTTTACTTTAAGCAGAAATTATCTAGTTTTCTATCTTGTGAGGGAAGAAAACATAGTTGTAGATTTGTATCAATATTGATTCACAAACAACAGCCAAAAAGTCATTTAAATGGCCAGACTAGGGGAAGAATAAAATCTAAGAAGCATATATAGGATTTATTCATTTGTTTTAAAGTGCGAGTTTATTGTTTGTTGATATTGTTGGTCAAATATTTATGAAAAATCAGCCTTGATGTTTTTGGGTACTACGGTATATTTTGTCTATTTCTCTCCTCGGGTCAGTTTCGCCCCAGGCGTTGCCTAGTGTTACTTTGATTTCAAATTCACTTTGAATACCTTCCTTATCCCTGGTCATATTTTCAGTACTAAAATCTCCTTTATTGTGCTAATAATAGAGCTACTTAAACCTCCAAATGATGTGTGTGTTGATGCAATTTATACAGGAGTATATTTGTATGCATTTCTCTTCCTTTTTTTTCTTTATTTCATGCTTTAACACCATGGTATTAAATGTGCTTCTACTGAAAAAGAAATAAACTTCATAGACTGGGTCTGTGTGGCTCATTTTAGGACAACGATTTGTATGCATTAGCCCACTGAACAGCCACAAGCATATTAGGTGCAAGAAATGCCTAGAGAGAAGCAAAGAAGTAAAAAGCATGACCAGAGTGGCTCCAATTTATTTTGGTGCTCACAGCTCTTGAGTTTCAACCTCATTGTTCAAACAACCCAGTCCCTTTTCATCCCCTAGAGTCAGAGGACTTTACTGACCTTTAAACTGAAACCAGGTTAATTGACCATAGAGAACACCAGAGGCTTTGAAACAAGTTTCATTCATTTATAAACATTTCTTCATAACCATCCATGCAGGAATAACATCCTCACAGACTTCTGCAGCCAGGATCCACTTCTAGAAATTCTGACATCAGGAGACAAGTCACCAATGTACCCCTACTCCTCATAGCAATATTCCCCACCATTCATTTTGCCCTGCTGAATCAACTTTTTCTTTCAGTTACAGTGAGCAGCAGCAGGATGCAGCCAGGGTTCAGAGCTCCATGATAAAATAACTATGCCTTAGTTTGCAGAACCCAACACCCAGAAGCATACTCTATATCTGCATCCAACCAGACAGACATTCAAAAGAGACATAGACTGGCCATCTGGTTAGAGATGCTACATTTGCCATATTGAAGGCGGGAGGCAGTGCGACACAATCACAACCTTAAGATTCTCAGTGATTCTGAGCTTATCACAAGACTGGGCAAGTTCTCCATCTAAGAACATCACTGGGCTGTCATTGATTTGCAGAGGGTCAGAACTTAACTAATTAACCAAATGGTACAGCAAGACAGACCTGGAAATGTTTTCACAGAGACTGAGCATGGTGAACTGGCAGCAAAGGCTCAGTACTGACTGACTGAGTCACTGAAGCCACGGTCCTGTGAGTACAGGGTCTTCCTGTAACTATGGTTAGCAGAACTCAGGAGGACCAGGGCTATAGATGGATCAGTCTGGTCAGTTAAGCACTTGGTCTGACTGAAGCATAGATGCTGGGACACACAGTTCAAGATTGATTCTGAGAGCCGGCAGTGACTTCATCAGAGGGCCTCCAAGGAGATCTTCAGGTGCAAGAGCACCTGGTCTGGTCTAAGTAACCAGGAAGTGGGCACTGCTCATGTGGAGCTGCTGAAGGAAAGTGCACAACAAAGAAATGGCTGTGGCAGCACACTGTTCATTTTCCCTGGGGGAAATACGGTCAGACACACAGATTTGAGGAAAAAAAAAAGTTTGAAAAAAAAAGTTTGAAAAGATTTCTCAGCTGGCCCAGGGAAGCAGCAAAGCTTTCTAGGGAAACAGGTCCCAGGGACAATTCACGTCCACCTCAGCATACAAATTTCAAGATTTCCAGAACCTTCCTGATACTATGGATGAATAATACCCAAATCCCCATCTTCCTATAGTGCAGATCTACAAAGCATTTACTATTCTGGACCTACAGATAGAAACATTCATACATGTAGCAGTGGAGGGAAAACATTACTAACACCTTCCATGGCCACCTCACTCCTTTACCCCAGATAGACTTCCACTAATTCATAAATACTCGTGGCCTATGGTGAGCACAGTCATTGTTCCAGACATGATCTGGATATTCTGGTCTGTGTTCTGCAAACTGACCACTCTAGTTTTCCCCTGCAGGGGTCATCTTTCTGGCCAATATCAAACTTAACTCAACAGTGTTTATATGGTCTTTAAATAAGTGCCTTGATCTGGCCTTCCAGGATAAGGTACAGGAAAGGCTTGTTTGCAATTTCACCTTTCAGGGAACAATGCATCTTCTAGCTGATGGTTTTCCTAACCAGTGGAGGAAAGTGTGCTGATACCAGATCTACTACAGTTGAGATATCCAAGGCCTCATTCCCTCAGTGTAGTCTGCCATAATAGTCCCAGGAATATGCTTCAGTCTGGATGCTAATCCTGATTGGTAGGCAGATATTGGGTCCTATATTCTCTATAGGACCAAGTTTATCTGGCAGATCTGTACCTGGTGGACAGAGTACTCTGTGCCCCAGCAGAACTGAGCAGTGACTCCGGGGTTCTGCTTCCACAGAGAACTTCTTTGAAAAAGTACAGCTCAGAGAATGTGTCTCAGATATATTTCTAATAGAGCCAATTCACTACAGATAAGACAATCTGTTCTGTATCATGGCCATCAGTTAGAATCTTCCTTCAGCCTCCCTACCCTACTATGTGCTGAAGTGACCTATGTGCAGTTTTGTAAGGCTGTGTCGAAAGGCTACGTACAGTGCATATTTAACAGAATTTCCCATCATTAATGTTGATCTTGCTCTATAAAGAAGAGGGAGTAAACTCTTCTCCCAAATATAAACATACTCTTTATTTCAACAAAACAAAACAAACAAAAGCCATCAGAAACAACAGGAGAATAGACGGTAGGGAGAGGACAAAAGAAAATCCTTTAAAATGGTTTTCAAGCATTATTGAAGACATGACATCAAAATCACTTCATATAATCCAGATGCCTTGTAGATTTCTTTAGATGAGTGTCCACTTTGAGCCACAAAGCTCGCAGCAGAAAGTTATTTTACAAGCCTACCCTGCACCCTAGCATAAAGCATGGAAATTGTACTGACGAACATTACTATGCAAGCCCAGTACAGCAAATATATTCTCTACTCCCATCTCTCATTCAAATTCCTTGGAAATATTAGCAAGGGTCACTCAGAAATACCCATGCTAATAAGAAAAACTATGATACTGAATGCTACATACAGCCTCTTCTCCTGGATGATTAAATAACATTTGGAGTCACGGGCCTTCCTTATTGTCTCCAACATCCGGAAGGTGTAGAGGGAATTGTGGTCCTAGCAGATGTAAAAAAATAAGGGAGAGTTTGGTTATTCATCAAGCAAGCGAATGAAAGCAAATAGGATTTTCACTTCCTCCCCAGTAGAATATTTAAGGGCACCTACAAACAGACACATTAATGGAACTACTTTATCACCTAAAGTAAAAGAGGCAAGGGGACACACCAAGGATTACAGCTCTTAGTTTTGACTTGTCAAAGGCAAAAACATTTAGTTAAATTTAACCAAACGCTTGGATCTATAGAACCACTGACTGTGTATAAATAGGTTTAACTTTTATGTGATATTACAAGACACTTTGTCATTAGTGGTTGTAATTTTTAAAAAAAAATCACTATTTCCTTTGTCAGAAGTATGACACAGAAAGCATCATATGTGAATTTTAAAATATGTTTAGTGTGCTGCACTGGACAAAAAAAAGAGTGGACTTTAAAATACGCTACTATTAATATGCAATAACAATTTGCTCCAAATAATTTTATTATTAATATATATGACCTATAAGTATATGTTAAATAACCATTTATATAATCAGCTCAAGAAAAAAATTTAAACATAGATTCCTAAACATCACATTTTAGTTAAAATTAAATTCTTCAACTCCCCTCTCCCTACTTAGTAAATGCATATTTCTGACTTATTTTTGATTCTCCATAGAAAAGCACAATTCCTGAAGCTTGAAAATGATATTAATTTAAATTCTACTTTAAAATTAGTTAAGTTAAACTATGAAAAAAATACTAATTCTTCTAAACTGAAATAATCTACATAGACACAGTGGGTAAAACATTTGCCATACAAGTGTAGGAAACCAAGGTTGAGTCCCTGGAACCTTTGTAAAGCTGGCTATGATAGTGCAACGATTGTCTGTTATCTCAGGGATCCTCCAGTGACACGTAAGGCAGAGACAGAATGCATGGAAGTCCTTGGGCCAGCTGGCCTGCCATATTCAGCATAGTTACAAACAACAAAGAGATCCCTACTCAAACCAAACAGAGGGCAAGAACTACACTTGAGACTATCCTCTGACCTTCAGGCCCCCTCTCCTGCCAAGAAACACATTTGCTCATGCTTGCATGTACACATAAACATACCACAGAAAGAGAGACAGACAGACAGACAGACAGACAGACAGACAGACAGAGACAGAGAGTCAGAGACAGAGAGAGACAGAGAGTCAGAGACAGAGATACACCAAAGATTTCTCCTTAAGACCCAATATGACATATCAGTATTGTGTAACATATAGTATAAAAACAGGTCAGAAATAATAATACTATAAAATTATTGGACAAGTATAAATTATTAGGTAATCTTAATATCTAAGGTCTATCACTAAGAAAAAAAGCAAAACAAGATGGCTGAAGTTGTAACAACGGTCTCATCTCAGTCTTCCGAACTATTTTAAACTGTAGCTTTGAGATCAGGGGATTTCATGGAAACAGGAGTTCACAATTTTTAATTTGTGTTTATTAACAATGGTCAACTACTCTTTGAGCTGTGGATCAGGCTTCTCCACCAGTGGGCAAGGCATCTACAAGTCCCTCTGTTTCAGTAGCTTCTCTTCTGTCAAATGTCCTACAATGCCACAAAAAAGGATTCATTGTTTGTACTTCCTATTATTGACAAGTCTCTGCATAAGGAAAGGAGGTCTCCGTATCATGTATTTTCTTCTACAAACTTATGTTAGCTATTTTATATTCATTCATTCATTCACACCCAATCGCTGTCCCCTCTAGGCCCCCCTCATAGAGATCCTTCCCTGTGTTAACTTTAACCCCTCACTCTCAGAGGTTTTACAACCATCTTGCCTAATTCTAAGGAGACAAGAAGAAAAGCATGCTGACATTTTTACTGAAATTTGTGGTTTTTTTTAACTTATTTTTTTTGTTTGTTTTTTTGAGACAGGGTTTCTCTGTATAGCCCTGGCTATCCTGGAACTCACTTTGTAGACCAGGCTGGCCTCGACCTCATAAATCCGCCTGCCTTTCCCCCCCCCCAGTGCTGGAATCAAAGGCGTGCACCACCACGCCCGGCTGAAATTTGATTTTATTTCACTAGTTTAGAATGAGGTGAGTAGTGCCTGTGTTTTTAACGTACAAAATATTTTTTTCGTTTAAAAAAATTAATTAAAATAGAATTTCACTGGGCGTGGTGGTGCATGCCTTTAATCCCAGCACTCGGGAGGCAGAGGCAGGTGGATTTCTGAGTTCGAGGCCAGCCTGGTCTACAAAGTGAGCTCCAGGACAGCCAGGGCTATACAGAGAAACCCTGTCTTGAAAAACCAAAAAAAAAAAAAAAAAGAATTTCATCACCCCAATCTCCTCCTCCATCCTGTCTCATCTCCCCTCCATCCCTGGTTCTCTCTCTCTCTCTCTCTCTCTCTCTCTCTCTCTCTCTCTCTCTCTCTTTCAAATTTATGGCCCTTTTATTATTATTATTATTATTATTATTATTATTATTATTATTATTATACATATATAAATGCAACCTGCCGAACCTATTTAGTACCTCCTGTAAGAATATGTTTTTAGGGTCGGCTTCCTAAATGGTTTTTCAATACCAAGTGGCCAGCCCTAACATATGTTCTCTTTTTATAAGAGCTCAGGGTTTTCACACCTGAGTCACTATTATCTGGCTGTACATGTCCAGAAAATTGAATGTTTTTTCTTACGTTTTTATTCTGCTGGCTTGAAATTGTCTATAATGTATTCCTTTGTTTTGTTTTGTTTTGTTTTGCTTTGCTTTGTTTTGCTTTGTTTTGGTTTGTTTTTTCGAGATAGGGTTTCTTTGTATAGCCCTGGCTGTCCTAGAACTCACTCTGTAGACCAGGCTGGCCTTGAACTCAGAAATCTGCCTGTCTCTGCCTCCCGAGTGCTGGGATTAAAGGCATGCGCCACTACGCCCGGCATGTCTGATTGTTCTGTTTTTGAAGTGAGGATGCAACCCTTCTCACTCCTACTATTCTTTAATGGAATCTTTCATTTTCTCTCACTCATTCTTGCCAGGGACAACCATTCTGGTGGACTCTCCAAAACCCATGAGCTTTTGCTGTGTGAACCTCAGGTCCTTTTTACCTTGTTTTATTTTCTCCTCTCATTGCTTTCAGGTTTTGTTGTTGTTCTTTTTCTAGTACTTCTTATTAATACCTGGACTATTACTTTTTATACTTTATAATACAAATATTACATTGACTTTAAGTGATATGTTAACTATGCCACTATATGTTACCTATGCCCCTATATTTTAGAATGTACTGGGTATTTTAAATCAATTTTTAGTTCTGAATACCTTTTATTGTATATTATGATTTCTTCTTAGAACCAGGAACTATTTTCAAGTATGTTTTAATTGTATTTTCTATTTTTCAAGTAGATTTTTGAAATGGTATTTCAAATCACACCTAAGTAAAGTACATTTTTAAAGGAAAACATAATGTGTTTAACCATTTCAATTCCTGGGCATGCTCTATTGGCCTAGGATGTACTTGGTGGTTATAAATATGCCATGTATTTGTGAAGCATGCATGGTCTCTAACTGAAACATATATGAGACACTTTGATAGGCATCTCACATTGTCCTCTAAATTTTCTTTATTCTTACTTATGTTCAAGTAAAAAGTTTCCTATTGTGATTTCGTCATTTTTCCACATATATAAAAATGTAATAAATTTACACATATAAAGACATATGCATTCAGATTTTTATATACTCTTATGAGACCTATAATTTTACCATTAAACATTGACCTTCTTTACCCTTTAAAATTGGTTTATTTTTTAAGACAATTCTGTCTAATAGCTGTCTCCACAGCTATGTCTCTGACTCACAGCTGTATCTGATGATTTGGTTTAGTATTTGCTGAAAGCACTCGGCCTTTAATGTCTCATTCTTATATAACGAATGAAGGCATTTTGAAAATATCACACCCCTCAGCTTGGTTACCTATCTGAATCGAGAAGACTCTTATTTTGACTTGCATCTCTATTCCATTCATGTTTTACTGTTATCATTGCCACATTTGGGGTTAGTTACATCATTTACCACATTCCTTATCATAATCCTGTCTTGTCTCTGCTTCTTTATAATTTCTTCCCCACCCTGTCTCTTTGAATTCATCAGACACTCTATGTTTTATTTTACTTCCACAATGTCTACAGCATCATATATTTATTCAGTCAGAGAGAAACATGCTTTTATAACAAGTTGTAGTTACTTGATACAACATAATCATGTTTTTTTTTTTTTTTTGGACACCTGCCAGTATAGTCCAAGTGTAACTGGCCAGCCAGTGGATTTCCTTCATGGGTTAAATCCCTGGGATATAGAAAACTTCTCTATACAAGTGGACTTAAAAGAAAAGAGTAAAGACTAATGAAATAAGGAAATATCTCTTGGGATAATGGTTGATAATTTAATAAGCATGTTAGAACACATATAATGTCTGAGGCAAGAGTCTCTGATCTACTCAAACAGATATTACCAAAAATCACCATATAGACTCACAACTAAACACTAAATATCAGAAATTACAGAACTGGAAATAAACAGAAGAAAATATTACAAAATTGTTCAAGGGTATGGATGGAACTATAACATCTTCTCAGCTTAAGGAACAAGCTGTCAATCTAGAATTTAAGTTCCTAGAAGACATCTAGAATGCTCTTTCAAAAGAATACAAATAAAATAATTTTCAATGAAATATAAATGTCATAGCTTATCACCAACAGCTTTCTATAGCTCACTAAATGCATAAGCAATTGATTTTAGACAGTAGAATTTGGTCCAACACAAATGAATAAAATTATCATGACTGACAAGCTGACTCAAGTCTGGAGTCTGATTTTGTAGTTCTTCTGAGCCAAGAAGTTTGGTCTTAAATGTACTTGATATTTTCTTCTGCTTAGTCCTTCTGCATTACATCCTTTATATTTTATTGTCTTTATTTAATTTCACTAATGCTCTTCCAAGGTATTTCTAATATTCAACTGGAAACTGATTTCTGGATGTCTCCCTGCCTCAAATTTCTAATTCATTGATTTAAAAATATCTTGAGTTGTTTGTTTGTTCTTAAATGTCATTTTTATAAGATGTATGTCTTGTGTATTGTTTTGAATTAAATCTTCAAATTTCTGTTCATAACCTTTCACAATCACCACTAGGAAGCCTGTCTGGCAAGTGAAATCTATAATTCTCTTTCCTGATTATGATTTTTCTAACCCCAGGATCACATTTAGCAAATGCGCCAGGTAAGCTTGATGGGCAAAAGAACCTGTATTTCTTTTTTTTTCAACTTTTATTAGATATTTTCTTCATTTACATTTCAAGTGTTATCCAGAAAGTTCCCTATACCCTCCCCACTCCCGGCCCTGCTCCTCTACCCACCCGCTCCCACATCTTGGCCCTGGCGTTCCCCTGTACTGGGGCATATAATGTCTGCATGACCAAGGGGCCTCTCTTCCCAATGATGGCCAACTAGGCCATCCTCTTCTATATATGCAGCTAGAGACATGAGCTCAGGGGGTACTAGTAAGTTCATGGTTATTCTTCCACCTAGAGGGTTGAAGACCCCTTCAGCTCCTTGGGTACTTTCTCTAGCTCCTTCTTCCTTGGGAACCCTGTGTTCCATCTAATAGCTGACTGTGAGCTTCCACCTCCATGTTTGCCAGGCATTGGTATAGTCTCCCACAAGACAGCTATAAACTGGCCCTTTCAGCACAATCTTGCTGGCATATGCTATAGTGTCTATCTTTGGTGGCTGATTGTGGGATGGATCCCTGGCAGCNCTTCTTCTTGAGTATCATGTGTTTAGTAAATTGTATCTTGGGTAGTCTAGGTTTCGGAGCTAATATCCACCTATCAGTGAGTACATCTTATGTGAGTTCTTTTGTGAATGGGTTACTTCACTCAGGATGATGGCCTCCAGATCCATCTATTTGAATAGGAATTTAATATATTTATTGTTTTTAAATAGCTGAGTAGTACTCCATTGTGTAAATATACCAAATTTTTTGTATCCATTCCTCTGTTGAGGGACATCTGGGTTCTTTCCAGTTTCTGGCTATTATGAATAAGGCTGGTATGAACATAGTAGAACATGTGTCCTTGTTACCAGATGGAATATCTTCTGGATATATGCCCAGTAGAGGTATTGCAGGATCTTCTGGTAGTACTATGTCCAATTTTCTGAGGAACCGCCAGACTGATTTCCAGAGTGGTTGAACCAGCTTGCATTCCCACCAACAATGGAGGAGTGTTCCCCTTTTTCCACATCCACGCCAGCATCTGTTGTTACCTGAATTTTTGATCTTAGCCATTCTTACTCTCAGGGTTGTTTTGATCTGCATTTCCCTGATAATTAAGGATGTTGAACATTTTTTCAAGTGCTTCTCAGCCATTCGGTATTCCTCAGTTGAGAATTCTTTGTTTAACTCTGTGCCCCACTTTTTAATGGGGATATTTGGTTTTCTGGTGTCCACCTTCTTGAGTTCTTTATATATATTGGATATCAGTCTCCTAGCTGATTTAGGATTGGTAAAGATCCTTTCCCAATCCGTTGGTGGCCCTTTTGTCTTGTTGACAGTATCTTTTGTCTTACAGAAGCTTTGCAACTTTATGAGGTCCCATTTGTCAATTCTTGATCTTACAGCACAAGCCAAACCTGTATTTCTATAATCAACTTTCACCCAGTGAGGTATAGAATTAAATTAATAAACATCCCAGCTTATTGTATTTCAATTAAGATGACTTTCCAAAGCACATTTGTCATCTTGTTCTCATAGAATTCTCTGAAAAGTAACGTAAGGGAAAAGAGTTTATTTTGGTTCATGATTTAAGAGTAAAATCCATCTTGGCAAGCAAGTCAACATATCAGGAGTGTGAGGCAACTGCTATCATTGCATTTACATCAGGAAACAGATGATGCTGAATTAATGGCTGCTACCTACTCTCTCCTTCTCCACTGTGTACCCCAGGATTCCATTCAGGTATGGTGCCACCCACAGCATGTAAGTTTTCCCACTTCAATTAATGTTGTCAAAATAGTCTCCTACAGTCATATCCAAAGACCCATCTCCCACGTGTTTCTAGAGTCTGTGAAGTTGATGACTAACACTGTCATCCTAGGAAAGTCTCTAGAAGATTTAGATTTTGTGTCCACATCATTTGCATTTTTTCTTATTTTCTATATTCTCTATTAATCTATTCTGGGACTGTCTACCACATAAGCTGCTCACATCTGAATCTTTTTTTTTCAGCATGAGTTTATGCAAAACATCTATTCACAATTTGATCATCCCATGGTGTGGTCCTCTTGAAAAATATCTCCAGTCTCTCTCTCTCTCTCTCTCTCTCTCTCTGTCTCTCTCTCTCTCTCTCCATCCTTTGTTATCTTATTATTGTGTTTTGCTCATTATTTCTAGCAGTGTGAATTCTTATTTTGCCTAGTTTATCTATCTTTACAAGACTTAGTTTGTATATTTATCCTGGGCGTTCTTTAAAAAAAAAAAATGTGTGTGTTCTTTGCATTTCCCTGGCTTGCCAGGGTGCTATGAAGCAATGGAGTTGAATCATGAACACATTTCAACTGGAATTTTCCCTAGCAGTAAATTGATCCTTTTTCTGTATTTAGAAATGGTTGAAGGAGTTAGGTCTCCTTGGGATACAATTGAGTGTCATTCCAGGACCACCGCCGTTCCCGTGGCAAGAGTTGAAAGCCTACCAGATGCTAGCAGAGGAAACAATGGCAGCAGTGGATGATCCAACAGCGGCAGCAGCAGAGGACTCCATAAGGAAACCACCTGAGCTTCAGAGATGGGAGAGGCAAAGCAAAGCAAATCTTAATTGTGTCTAGTATATTGCATATTGCCTATACACAGATCAACTCCCTTCAGCTTTAGGCTGAGCCTTATTGGGGCCTTTCTCTGTCCCACTTGTGGTATAAAGAAGGAACAGAGACTTCTGTTTAAAGTTTAAAGCTTTAGGGCTTTTGCTGAGGAAGACTCTCAGCTAGCATCTATCTTAACCCAACTTCTGGGCTTTCACCCCTGCCATGTGACTCAGCTCTGGTGTTGTCTGCCTCAAATCTACCTCCTCTGCTTGCATCTTTCCTGTCTCTTGTCTACTGCAAAGTGCTGCCCCCTTACTTTCTCCCTGAGCTATTGGTGGTCAGCCCTTTATTATAACCAATCAGCACTAAGACAATGCCTGGCCCATCTCTTAGAGTTGCCTTTAGGCATTAGAGCCTGTGCCTGAAAGCTCAGTCTTGTCCCCAGCTTGGAAACACGTGACCAACCCTACGAAGGAGTTTCAGTTTGTTTCAGTTTTGATTTGGGCAATTCAAACTAACTTCTTGAACTTTTCCTACACATTTCTCTATGCATTCAAAAAGAGCCTTTAACACAGGCTGTTAACTCTGTTGTGAGTCAGGTTTTTATCACATTGTCAGAAAATGATAACTAACTCTTCCATCCAATAAGTGTTTATTTGCAATTTTAAAAATACATTCAATTGAACTAAAATGAAATCCAATGTATGTTGGCAAATGAACATTAGTTATCATTGATTATCCTAATTTTCTCTTTGTACTTTAATGTTTTATAAATTACCTATCCTAAATTTATCTTAAGCTTACACTCAGAAAAATCATTTAGAAATGAAAATAAGAAGCTCAGGATGACCCATCAGTTAAGAGCATTTGCCACTCTCACAGGGGAGCTGAATTTGATTTTAATTATCAGTTTCCATATCCCTGTGTCAGTTGGTTCACAAACACTCTAGCTCCAGGTGATGTCATTCCATCTTCTGGTTTCCACAGGCACCTATGCACCTTGTGCTATGTAGCACACACACACATGTGTGCATACACATACACACACACAAGCACACACACTTTAAAATTTTAAATCTTTGTTAAATAATAAAATAAAACATACAAATATGTAATGCTCTCTATGGACTGTCAGTCAAATCTCAACAAATGCTGGACACTTCAATTAGAAATGTTGGTTTACACCAGTGGTTTTCAAATTTGGCTGCACACGGTGCCTGACTGTGGGAACCTATTAGAAATGGTGAGGCCAAGGAGTCACATTAAAGGATTATTACCAAATTAAATTTATGTAAAGCCATGTTTTCACCTTCATGATCTCCATAGGCACTACTGATGATCTTTACAGTACTGAATTGTGTGTTGGTTGTAATCTCTGTAGAAAGACTGCTATAGAGAGAGGCATAATTAGAGTTATAAAGGTCAGGATTAAGTACCAGGCAAAAAGTTCTCGAATTCAAGTCCACATTGTGCCCCAAACAGGAGATCTAGCATGTGGTCCTTCTAACTCTACAGCTAGTGGTTCTGGTTCTTTAACTTGGACCTCAAGACTAAGCCGTGGAATAAACAATACAATTCTAACTTGGCCAAAATCTGTGTTACAAGTTTAACAAATCTTGCTCCTATACTAAGTCTCCATCTAAACTTCCTACTTCAAGGAACTCGGCTTATGGTATTTTTTGTTCAGGTAAATTTTCTACATCTTGGAACTGTCGTGCTAGTCAACTCTGATGACGAAAGCAAGCTTTGTACTACAACAGTTGGCAAACAGATAAATTTGGAATGACATTGTTGACTATATTAATACTATTAGTAGTTACTTTTCCTCTCCCAGACTCAGTTTCCCTTGCTACCATACATCATCAGAGTAACTTTCAAGCCAGCCACAGCAACATAATAATGTCTTCTCCCTCTGCTGGCTCTAGCCCAATGGTACTCTCATAACCTATGTGCTTACCTACAGCTATCTGTTTACCCACTCAAGGTTTATTGAGTGTCTGATCATTCTCAGTCCTGTGGAAGAACTGGGCTAAATTAAGAAACAAATATGTCACGGCCTGGAATGTCACCTCTGATACCTTAATTTATTTTATCCACAGAAAGGCAGAGATGTGAATTGTGAGAATATCCCTGTCTTGGTTAGGGTTTATATTGACGTGGTGAAACTCCATGATAAAAAAACAAGTTGGGGGGAAAGGGGTTTATTTGGCTTATACTTCTAGATCATAGGCCATTTTTGGAGGAAGTCAGGACAGGAACTCAAGCAGGGCTGGATCCTGGAGGCAGGAGCTGATCCAGAAGCTACAGAGGAGTGCTACTCATTCATGCCTTCCTCAGCCTGCCTCCTTACATCTCAGGAACCAGGACTACCAGTCTAGGGATAGCACCCCTCACCATGAGCTGGGACCCCCAACAGCAACCTCTAATTAAGAAAATGCCTTGCAGCTGGATACTATGGAGGCATTTTCTCAGTGGAGGTCTTCTCCTTTCAGATAATTCTAGTTTGTATCAAGTTGACATAAAATTCTTCAGCACACTCCATCTAAATACTATTTAATCATGCCTGCCCATCTACACACACACACACACACACACACACACACACACACACACACACACCACAGAGAAAATTCCTATTTTCTTGGTTACTCAACTCTTATATGCTGGTCTAATATTTGTTAAAAGTTATTTCCTCTATTCTACCCTATCCTAACGGCCATAGATATACATTTATGATCATAATTTATAATTATCTAGTAGTCAACTAAGAGAAGCACATCTTGTTTCACTCCCAACTTATTATATTTGTTATATTCTTTATCTCATTTCATTCCATAGCTACTTACTCAGTTATTCTAGCCAGACATTGGGTGACTTTGAATCTTCCACCCTCTTCTGTGGTAGTTTGCAGAAGAATGATCTCCATAGACTTTATGTTTGATACTTGGTCCTAAGTTGGTGGGACTGTTAACAAAGGATTGGGGCTTGTGGCCTTATAGGAGCAGGTATGTCACTTGGGACTGACTTTGATATTTCATAAGTCCAGTTAACCCTCTGTCTTATAATTGTGGATCAAGATATAAGCTCTCAGCTACCTCTCCTGAGTCTTGCCTACTGCCATGTTACCTACTGTAATGGTTAGACACTCTAACCATTGTCCAAATACATTCTTTTTTTTTAGTGGTAAGTTGGTCATGGTATCTTATCACAGCAATAACCATTTTAAGATCAAAGATTATACACATATGACATGCAGAATATCAGACATACTGTATCATATATACCATATTACATAAAGTGTACACAACAGAGTAACTTTATATAAGTTGAGCTAAATTGTGTCTGGAATTAAAGTCATGTGCTGAGGTGTACATCCTCAAAATAATTCTTTAAAAATCACATACTACCTTGATGCCTTCCAGGGTGGTTAAGTTTTATGTAACCTTAACACAGGCTTGAGCTATTTGGAAAGACTGATCCTCAATTGAGAAAATTTCCCCATCAGACATGTCTGGTGTGCAAGTTTTCTATCTATCTATCTATCTATCTATCTATCTATCTATCTATCTATCTCTATGTCTCTCTCTATGTGTCTGTGTCAGGGGGTTGGTTGATTGGTTGGTTTGGTTTGGGTTTTTTCATTGATGAATTGATGAGGTTAGGTCCATCTCACAGGGGGCAGTACCAACACTGGGTATGTGGTACTGGGTGCTGTAAGAAAACCAATGAACAAGCTATGAGGAGTTAGTCAATTAGCAACATTCCTCCATGGCCTCTGCACCAGCTTCTGCATCCAGCTCTGACTTCTCTCAGTGATAAACTGTAACCTGAAAGTTGCAAGATGAACTAAATCCTTCCCTCTTCATGTTACTTTTGGTTGTGGTCTTTTATCACAGAAATGGAGATCCTAACTAAAACACCTTCCCTATTGCATTTTCTCCATGACACTCAACCTCACCAGCATCCTGGTTTTTATTTGTTTGTTTGTTTTGGTTTGTTTTGTTTTTGTTTTTTGTTTTTTCCTGACCAGGATCTCTGATAAATAGGACAAAGAAGAAGCCAGAGGTTCATAGAGAAATTAGGAAGACTTAAATTGTTCCATCTTTGCAGTTTTGCCCAGTGTTCCACTAATAATTAATACCAGATCCTTCCATGAAAAATAATTCTACAACATCAGGAGAGCCTATATTTCCTTTATATAGTCCAGTATAGTGGCAAATATTTGCTATGGTGCTTGATTTTGACAGAGTGGTTATTTTCTTGCTTTGACTTAATCCTTTTTATTTATAAAAGAAGTTAGAACTATAGCCTCAAATGCTTGATGGAAGTCTGAAAAGTGAAGTAGGAAGAAGAAATGCCCTTGGTTAATGCCATAAGGGGAGTAAGACAGTAAAGAGAGAGCCACAAATTGTATGCAGAGGTGACATCTTAAAAAAAATCGTGATTCCTAGGCACCAGCAGGTGGGTAAAGGCACCTGCCCCCAAGTCTGCTGACCTGATTTAATTGTCAGGGCCCACATGTTGGAAGGGGAAAACTGACTATTTTGTACTCTGATTGTGATGTGGAAATTGAGGGATGAACACCCATGTACAATAAATAAATAAATAAATAAATAAATAAATAAATAAATATCATCTTTTATTCTTCATTTTATCGCCATCATCCCCTATAATGCACAGCATCATACCTGCACATACATGCTCTCTCAAAGAAGAGATTTTCCCTTCCAGCTTTCAGACCACAGCCCTACAATGCAAGTGTCAGCCGATGCTCAGTCTCTCACTCTACCTGTTTAGTGCAAGAAGAATCTTTTGCTGGTGCCCTTCATGCTATAGTGACAAAATGAGAACCGGGCTCTCCAATCCCATTTCAAATCTGTACTACATCAAGGTCACTATCTGTCTTCCACTGAAGTCATAAATGCATTCTGCGGTTTTAAACCAAATAATAGCCCTCCCGTACACACAGGGTATGGCTTCAACATTATTGCTTTTCTTCTCCTTTTTTTTCCCCAGGTCCATAACTATCTTCAATTACTGCTCCCTCCAGCATCAGCAACACTGTAAGGGTTTCAGGGACAAGCCTTTACTGCCTACTGTGGCTTCTGGCTTTATTGTCAGCGGCAATTTTAATTCATTTCATTTCTGTGTCACTGTCACTCCAATGTCTATCTCCGACACTATGCAGTGTCCTGAAGTTCAGAGTTAATGTAGAACCCTTTGCTTTAATAGAAAAAAAATAATGTTCTTTGACTCCTTCCTCTCACATTAATAGAGAGCAAGCTATAGCCAGCTCCCAAATTCAGCAAAATAAAATTTCTTTCAAATGCCAAGGGACTCTTCACTGTCTTTTCAGAGAGACAGCAAGACAAGGATTATCATTTACAGAAAACAAATAAAAGAAGATTTTTTAGAAAATAACTGGATTTTTTTTAAGGCCTGGCTGGGGTTTTCTGTTTGGTCACAGATTGGTGAGGAGGGTAACTTCAGGGGAAGGGTTTTAGTCTGACTGTCCCTTGTCTCTCTCCTGTCCCTTTGGAAAAATTGAGATAGAGCTATTGGCATTTATTTTCCACTTGGTGATGCTTTAAGTTCAAGCCCAGTGGGGGGGGGGGGAGACTAGCACAAATTGTTCCTGCTGACAATGGATCTGATCTTGTATTGAACTGAGATGTACAAAACAGTCTCTGGGGAAGAGCAGGATTCACCTTTGTAAGGTAAATGAATTCCTCTACAGCTCTAGGGAACAGTGAGCTCTCTGTGTTGTATACAGATGCCCCAAAGAGTTTATTATCTCTCACCCATTTGTGGATCATTTGCCATGACTTGATATAGGATGCAGTCAATAATGATGTCTTCTTGGATTTACACAGAAAAATTGGAACTATGTGCAGCACCTTGTTTTCATTTTGACATCGATAAAGATCTTGCATCAAAGGCATAGAAGAAAGAATAGCCATTTCTCAAGCACCAGCGTGTGTCCCTGCTTGCTTGCTTACCTTGATGGAAGACAGTTACCAGAGTGGGCCGGCCAAAGTGAAGGGATAGTAGAACAAGAAGCAGGAGAAGGAAAGTAATGAGCGCAGCAGTTTCCTATACTTGGTATAGGCTTCCTGCTCCCTCTAAGGACAGGACCAAGATACAGAACAAGGATAGAGGAGGACTCATACAACTGTAATTATTTCTGGGCAAATGACAGTTTGGGGTGTGGTAAAAATGTGGATGAATTATAGAACGTGATCTTTTCATTCTGTGATATATGATTCAGTAAAGAAATGAGTGAATCTGTCCTCTCAGAAATAGGGTCTTTCCTGGTAAGGCCAGCACTGTGGCACCATTCCCTCTGGCCTGTACCTGAGGATAACAACAGAAGTCCTTGTTTTCTACATAGTTTTTTTCAAGCCAATGTATTGAACAAACACCTTGTGATGATAATAGGCCAGGCAATTTCCCAAGCATTTTCGCAAATTGTAAATTAGTTACTGGTAGAATTATTGTTGCTGAAGGTTTCCAGCGTCTCCAGGATTGAGTATCCTTACGCTGGTGTAAACTCTCCCTTGTAAATTCTATGACTTTCACAGTAAAAATGAAATTCTAAGGAAAGCTCGGTTCCATTTCTCTTCTATCATCTCATAAATGTGCTTTTGTCATATTTATTTTCTCCAGAAAAAATAACCCCTTCATGGCCAGTGTTGAAACTATAGATTTCTCATTTCAAAAGGGTGGCATTCACTGAGACTCATGAACATTACTTTGTGTTACGATGGCCTTCACTCTACAATACAGCGGCAAAGCAAGAAGCACCATAGCTACTGAACATGTGGAATTTTTTTTTACCAGCAATTTTTATTACCAGCAATACTATTTGGAATAAAAGTAATCAGATGTAAAGAGCAGTTGGCATTAATCAGTCCAGGTATTTTGGGTCATAAATAACATAAAGACAGTTTCTAATGGCACATAGTGTCTCAGTCTGTAAAATGTTTTCTGCATAGGTGTGAGGAACCAAGATCAATCCCCAGTACTCATGCAAAAAGCTCGACACAGTAGCCTATGCTTGTCATCCCAGCACCGTGGAGGTGGGGACACTGGTCCCTCTACAGGTAGCAAAGAGACAAGAAGGCTGTTTGCAAAGATTCCTGAGGGAAAATGATGAGGAATGTTCACCAGAATGAACAGAGGAGACTGTAAGTATAGGGGCTAAATGGTCTCCAGTGCAAACATCCCCAGATGTGGTAAAGGGGTATAAATTTTGACTCATTTTCACAATTAGCAGAGATAGACAATCATTCTAGTTTCTTACTCTTCCAGAAGATTCACAGCATTCAAGTGGAAAGGCAGTATTCAGCATCTACAAAGAGACATAGCTGTCCCAGGTCAGCCTTAGGAAAAAACACACACACACACACACACACACACACACACACACCAGACTTGACACAAAGTAGCATGAAATAGGTGGTGTAGATTCCAACAGTGAACATCTACTTAGGAACTAAAGTGGATTGAGCAGCTAAGCCATAATGTTCATCTCCTAGAGTGAGATTCATGGGCAGCATTTACAAGTGGCTGAAAGACAGAAGGTCCACTATGTGCCATTAGAAACTGTCTCGCCAGCCCGGTGGATGACTGCTCAGATCGATATTTACATTTTAGAAGGTTTACTGTGTTGTGTTGAATATAATAAATTTTAAGAGAATAGGTACATGTGTGGATGTGTCAGTGTGCATGTGGGCACATCCATGTGAATAGGGCACATGGGTGAATAGGGCAGAGGAACACCTCAGGTGTTGTTCCTTAAGAGCACCATCCACCTTGGCATTTCTGAGATGGGATCTCAGCAGCCTGGGGTCCATTGAGTAGGATAGGCTATCTGGTCAGTGACACACAGGCATCCTTCCATCTCTCACTCCAAGGCACAGGGGTTACAAATGTACACCTCTCTGTCTAGTTAAATTTTTATACTGGGTACTGGGAATCCAACTCAGCTCTTTCTGTTTGCAAGCTAAACCATCCTCCCAGTCCACCAGAGATTCAATTTTAACTACAAAGTTACATAACTTATAAACCAGAGTGATAAAAATGTAGTCAGTAGCCTTGTTATTTGTATCATCTGCTGTATTTTTTTTTAAAGAACAAGGCAAGAATTGCTCTCACTGTTTTATTGATCATGAAGATTAGGTATAAAGAGTTCAAGTACCTTGTCTATTATCATTCCCCATGAGTGGCTGGCCTGTGTTTGCACCAGGTACTATGGATTCCTGAACCTCCACTCCCAAATCCCTCCCTGGGCTAGGCAGCATTGGCTGAGATGGAAATTGTTGTTCTTCTGCAGGCATGGTGGAGCACTTTGTATATCACAGCAGATCATCCCACTAGACAGGATTGTCGCTGCAATGTCCTAAGTCAACAGCAACACAGTGAGATGCATGGGCTCTTTATAAACAGGATTCCACTTGATGTTTACATGTAACTCCTACAGAACAACGGATACCACTATCTATCACCAACTTACAGAAAACAGAACCAAAGTATTAAAAAGGAGAGGTCAAGCCTGGCAGTGGTGGCACACGCCTGTAATCCCAGCACCTGGAAGGCAGAGACAGTCAGATTTCTGAGTTTGAGGCCAGCCTGGTCTACAGAGTGAGTTCCAGGACAGCCAGGTCTATACAAAGAAACGCTGTCTTGGAAAACAAAAGAAAGAAAGAAAGAAAGAAAGAAAGAAAGAAAGAAAGAAAGAAAGAAAGAAAGAAAGAAGAAAGAAAGAAAGAAAGAAAGAAGGCGGAGAGAGAGGGGGAGGGAGGAAGGAAAGGAAGGCAGAAAGAAAGAAAGAAAGAAAGAAAGAAAGAAAGAAAGAAAGAAAGAAAGAAAGAAGGAAGGAAGGAAGGAAGGAAGGAAGGAAGGAAGGAAGGAAAGAAAGAAAGAAAGAAAGAAAGAAAGAAAGAAAGAAAGAAAGAAAGAAAGAAAGAAAGAAAGAAAGAGGGCTAAGGAGATGAACTAGTAGGTAAGGGCCTTGCCACCAAGCCTCAGGACTTCAGCTCGATCCCCAGGTCCCACTTTGTGAAAGAAGAGAGCCAATTACCAGTAGTTTTCCTTTGATCATCACAAGAACACTGGTGCATGTGTATCTGCACACACATGCTCACACATGATAAAAATGTAATTTAAAAAGTTTAAGATGGGGGTAAAGAAAGGAATGAAGTCAGGGAAGGAAAAGGGAGGGTTACCTAATTTGATGAGAATCTAAGCCTTTCAACTTTTCTTTCAGTATTCTGTTTTTAATATAACTAAACTGTAAAAGAAAAAAATAAAAACTCTAATTGCACCTTCCTGGAGCTCAGACAGTGATTCAGTGTTTGCGCAGTGAGACTGAAAAGGCAAAGAGGGCTGTATGTCTCCTCAGAATGCCAACAGACTCTAATGGAGGCGGGGGCGAATGGGTAAATGTCAGCCAAGGATCAGTAGCTCTGTGAGGATCCATATCAAAATCCTCCATCCAAACTGTTAATATGCCACATGCACAGATCAGTTCCCAGTTAACATCAACAGCATCAAGAGGGCAGTGGTGGGTCTTCACGCCCAGTGAGGAGGATAACCTGAGACTTTCATATCCTGCTACGGCACGAGGGAGACTTTTCTCTCTTCTCTTTCTTCCTCTTCTCACATTGGTGATCTCAACAGATGCCTGGGGTACCCAAAAGTAAAACTTAGTAACTTACCCTTGAAATGCAGTGTGTGTGTGTGTGTGTGTGTGTGTGTGTGTGTGTGTGTGTGACCCTCAGGGTCCATCAAGTCAAAGCCACCCGATGCTTCAAAAGATACTGAAGAATTCCATTCACGAACCACTCTCTAAAGTGCTACCCACTCATCTTTCTCCACCACCATCATTGCTCTTCCCTTAGTTTTCTTACTCACCCTTGACATATACACACTCATTTTTGTCAGTTTACTGGCGATGTCTCTAACTTCAGTTATGTAAGACTGTTCCTAACAAAGTTCCTACCAGTTGAAAACATTAATCACACCATCTATCCCTTGCTTTAAAATATATTCAGTGCTTTTATAGCCCAGTTCCTTAGCAGGACCTCCAAGAACTTCACAACATGGTTCTAATTTCCTACAGCAGCCCTATTCTCATGCCCTTGTGCTTCTCCACTATTGATCAGTGCATCTTTCATCCTGACTGTATGATTTGGTACCTTTTCCTAACCCCCTTTATCGTTGACTTTATCTCCTTCTTGTCTAAGTTCCCCAGATTATCCCTGGGAAATAATCAGGAATATCATGGCACAAGGCATCCTTACCTAACTCCTTAAGCATGGTCAACCAGAGACACATCAGATTTACATCAACATTTTGGCATGGAAACCAAAAGCAGGAGCTTAGGCTGTGTTCGTGGAAGGCTCTGACTATATCTAGGCATGATTGACTGTCTATAAGGGAAAGATCTGTAGCTGTGTTATAGGAGCCAGGTCTTTGCAAAGGTCAAGTCCAGACACCAAGAATATCTCATTTTAGGAGAAGCTGTGTTGAACCTATGACACTGGGTTCTTGTCAAGCGCCTTCCCTGTCCAGCGGGAATAAGACACTAGACAAACAGGTTTCTTCTCCAGTCGGTTTACTCAGGAACTTGATGCACTTACAGCTTAGCAGAGCATGATGGAAAATGGAAAATGGCAAATGGCCCAATGCAGAGTGGCCATGCATGCAGTTACAGAGTGAGAATGGTGCAATGGCAGAGTGGGGGCCGAGAAGAGTGAAGTAGCAGAGTGGAGTGGTAGAATAGAATGCCAGCCCCCCCCCCCCAGCCAACCCAGGAGCAGCTATTTAAACCCTGTCCTGGCCAATCACCGAGCTGCCTCATGGCTCCCGCCCACACACCAGGTGGTCTGAGGCTGCCCCATGGCTCTCGCTCACAGGATCAAACCACAGCTGACACTGCCTAATGCCAATTAAGAGTTGTTTATGCCAGTACAGCTGAGTCGGTCAGTGCCAGTGCTGTCTTTAAGGAGCGGTTGAATGGCTCCCTACAGGTTCTGAGATATTTTCTCCTAGTGCAGAGCAACTGTGGGCTCTGATTGGAATTCTTGGGAATGAAGTCAGTTAAAAACAAACTAGTGAAAATTTTTGCATTGACACCTTTAAAACAGAATCACTAAAAACAAGTTCATAGGTTGTCTGGACAAGACCATGTGAGGAAAACAGTTCTTATCTCAGCATTTGGGAGGCAAAAGCAGCTGAATCTGTGAGTTCTAGACCAGCCTAGACAGACTGCATAGACAGTTCTAAGGTAGCCACGGCTACACACAAAGTTAACATAGAGCACTTCTTAAACTCTATGGATATATTGAACTAGCTCCCAAATTCGAGATGCACTCTAAAAAGACTAGTGTTGGAAATGTCTATTATGTGTCCTTCTGTGGGAAAGAGAGAAGGAAGGAAGGAAAGTGATGCAGAATCCCATTCACTGTAGCTAAGAATCAGTAGAAGCTTTTAGTAGCAGTCATCCCTAAAAAGGAAAAAGAAATGCAGACATTGCCATTTGATGCTTCAAAAGATACTGAAGATCCCAATGAGAGCTTTCATTCAGCCACTTAATACTTATTCATGAGGTCTGCTGTATTACATGCCATGCTAGGTGCCAAAATTAATAGCAGAGAACAAGACAGGAATGAGGAAGAGAGGGTAGATTTTAAGCCAATCCACAAACAAGAGGGAAAGGCCATACCAGATATTAATCAATGCAGTGGAAAATAAACCAGGCTAATGTGGTGGAAAACTGGGAGGTCAGGAGAGGTCCCACTGAGGTCACTTGAGCTGAGTTATGGAAATCATAAAGGAAGCAGCCTCATGAGAGTGTTAGGAGAACCATCTGGAAAAGAGAAAAACGAGTCTCCAGACGTTAAATGGTAATGAAGTTGGGCATGTTAAGGGTCCAAAGAAGGTCAAAGTAGGAACTATGGTATGTGAGCAAGCGAGAGGTTTGATAACAGGCGTTTCACAAAAAGGCTCTGAATCATCTTTGAGCATAGAGACCATATTCATGAGGTTGCACCTCCTTCTGTGCATAATAGGAAGCTGTGAGAAGCCTTAGCAAATAATCTATGTGATCTGAAATGTGTCTGCATGTTTAACTATGGCTGGGCTTTAGAAGATGCAATGTGTAGAGAACAGGAAGCCAGAGGAGCCAGACAGGGTCCGTATAAAAACTGTGACAGTTTTTATATTCCTGAAAAACTTCCTAAAAAATAGTGATGGATGCTCAGACATCAGTGACAATGAAAGGACTGAAATATTTGGTCAAGGTGGGAAATACATTGCCGATGTAGTAGGAAGGATTTGCTGATGTGTGGAATGTTGAAATGGAAAGCGTGCAGAAAAAGATGTTGTTCCAAGGACTCCAGCTAAAGACCTGACTATCAGGAGGCAGGGAACAGAAAACAAATGGAGGGACAAGTAGGAATTGAAGAGAGATATTGTTAGAAAATTGAAAAAGAAATTTAAATACATCCAAGAGAGTCAGGAAGGAGAACATGGTTGAAGTTTAGACTGTAGCTAAGTAGAAAAAGTCCCAGAATAAAAAGGGCTAAGAGATTAAGGAGGAAAATATTTCACAACCAGATGGGAGGCTCTAAGTTGTCATTGTTAGACACTATTAATATTTCCTGGGGAAACTAAAAGAGGAACATGTATCAAGAATGAAGGAGGAGAAAAAAAAGATGGATCAGCAGTTAAGAGCACTTGTTGCTCTTGCAGGGAATCAGAGCTGGGTTCCCAGCATCTACATAGCTCACAACCAACTCCATCTCCAAGGGTTCTAATATATTCCTACCTCCTTGGTCAGTGCATGCATGTGATGTGTATACACGCAGGCAGAACTCTGATATACATAAAAAAATAAATAATCTAAATTTTATTTTAAAAAAAATAGAAGAACGAAAGGAATTACATGAAGTCTGTGCTGATACTGTGAAATTCTGGAACCAGAAAGAACTGTCAAATCTGCATTGACCTCTTTCTCTCTTTCTGACATTTCCCTGACCAGTGATTGTATAGCTCTGCAGTCATTAAGGTACCTTTCCTTAAAGGGGGCATTATTGCCTGGTATCCCTTTCATTTTGAACTTCTGTGGCACATTTTTTTTTTGTAATTCCAGGAATACTCTTGGGATGGTTTACGGTTTGAGTCTGAAGTCTGAAGTGTCCCTTATATGCTTTGTTTTGATCACTGGTCTTGAGTTAGTCTGCTATTTTAAAGGCTAGAGAACCATTGAAAAGGGTTCACTAGTTCACTAGGGCAAGCCTTTGAAGGTCAGAAGGCTGGCATTGATTCCTCTCTACCTATTTCTGCCTTAAGGTCTACATCACGTAAATAAGCATAGTGCTGCAGCTGTGAGTAAAGCTGCTTAGCTAAGCTGTTCCAGTCATAATGGGCTGTGAAGCTCCAAAATCATAAGCCTAAACAAACCTTTCCCTTCTTAAATTATCTCCATGAGGTATTATCTCAAAGTGACAATAAAGTAACACGAGGTAGACTTGGAAATCTTCAGCATTTCTTCACTCGCTTTACAATATCTGTGAACTTTGAAAAAGCTAGAATGGTCAAGCATTGTCTCCAAAGTCTAAGTAAATACACGCATAAAGTAGTAACTTTTCAATTATAAAAGCAATCCATTAAAGTCCCCTAGTTATGCATATAAGGTACAGTGCATAGCCTTCTGTGACAGGTATGTCAACACTACACAAAGACAACTTTCTCTCCATCCAAAGCAACCTGGTTTTGTATCAGCATTAATAAAATCTGCTGCTTAAAAGAACCCGTGGCTGAGTCAGGCGAAGGTGTAGGTTGCATCAGAAGAATTCTAGCAGGTAGAATTGAATCTGTGAGTGGTCAAAGGTTATATGAAGTGGCTCAACATCACAGCTGATGTTAATCTAAGACTCTGAAGGTGTATACAGAGATGACAAAAGTGATGTTTCCTTCTGTAAGGGAGGGAGGACTTGTGAACTAAATTGTGAAACAGCCTAGGAACAGATAAGAGATTGCTGATGTCTCCGATTCAGAGGCTGGCATCATGGATTTCTACACACGAGTTGGGTAATGTGTATGAATCAGTAAACTGCCACATAATGATAATGTCACATTTACTTAGGAAGCTGAACCAAACTCTGTTTGGAAAAAAAAATGGACACCAAAGTCAATCTTTGTTATCACTAAGGCTGCTACACAGAGATTCCAAGAGCCACATGGCCTGGTCATGAACTTTTAAATGCTTTGAGGTTCCCTGATGATCAAGGTCACTTCTACATGTTCATTGTGTAAGCCAAGAGCATCCGAGATTCCTATCTGTCCATGACTCTCAGTTACTACAGCCACCTCAGTCATCTGTAGACAAAAAAAATACATTGCATGCACAAACTAATGTATTTATAGATCATCCTCATAAGGTTTGGGATGGAGGGGAACAGCTTTTCTAGGTGAAGGCTGAAAAATGGTATGATTACTCAAACCACAAACATTCTAAGGGAATGTCTTACTTCTAATGTCCACTTTTCACTAGGTCAAAGAGTCTTCTTAGAGAAGCTATCACAACTCTGTTCTTATACCGTCCTGGGAACATAAGAGGTCAACAACGTGAAAATGGAGTTTGGGTCCTGCCTACTTTAAGCATGTTCCCAAGCTCATTTGCTAAGAACTATATGTATGCTAATTCTACGAGGTCTAGAAGAAGAGACAGATGTGCCAATCCCACATTCAGCATCTAATGTTAGTTTATCTGTTTACAATTCTACCTGTCCCAGCAGTCTATAACTTCCTTGCAAGAGGAATCCTGACTCGTTTATCTTTATAAGCCCAGGCATAGTTACAGCCTGGCATCAAAAGGATACTCCAGTCAGTAAAACCCACTGTCCTGGAAGGGAAAAGGCTTTCTATTTATTTATTTATTTATTTATCATGTTTGCTACAAGGTAAGGTCTTCACTTACTGCTTGTTCTGTGTGATCCACTGACTTCCTGGTTTAGTGAGCAGACTTCTTTGGTGCTGTCCAGGGGAAGTCAGTTGCACTCAGTACCTTTGCCTTCCTCCCTGCAGAGTTACAACAGACCCTGAAGACCACTTTTTATCTTAGTGTATAGTACTGGCCTTACTCTCTTAAGACTCTGGTTGAGAATGTCCTTGTTGCTGATGATGATGTTGCTGCTGCTGCTGTTTTGAGACTGGGTCTCATTATGTAGCTTTGGCTGGCCTGGAACAGGCTAGGTAGACTACTAGGCTGGACTCACCTGCCTTTGCCTCCCAAATTCTGGGATTAAAAGTGTATGCCACCATACCCTGCTACAGATTGTTATTATAATCCCATTAGAATCAACTTCTAACCATCTGTTGTTGCTTTTTTTTTTCTTCTTTTAATTACAAATCATGATTAGATAAAAGGCAAGCCACGCCATTGCTTTGGTTAACTGGGTCAAAGAGATCTCTACCATCTTATGTTCCAAAAACATAATTAAAGCCCTGACTAATTAGTGTTAAAGTAACCTTAATTAACTAACCTAACTTACCACTAATCAAGGGAATGGGTCTTCTGAGAGATCTCGGATCATTTTCTAGTCAGTACACAATATAAGTTAATATATATACACAGCCCTATGGACACATTCATTTTTTAAAAATTAAAACTCTTCATTGTTGGGAGTGCAAGTCGGAGGTTACTTTGTTTATTTATTTTCTCTCTGCTTCTTCTCACAAAGGATTGGGCTCAGAGGACATTATCTTGCATTTGTATTGCACAGCTCTTGCCATGATTATGAAAGAAGAAGGTATTTAGCTTGCTCTTAACTGGCTCCGGGTCATTAGTAAGCCCATGATAATTATCCTGCCCAGGAAGGCAGGGGCTTCCGTCTCTGATTTGCACATTGCATCCAGTGACTTAGCAGGAGCTGGCTTATTCTGTGGACTCCAGCTTCCTTGTTTAAAAGATGAATCCATCTCTCTTAGCATCTTCCTGTCTTAGTATGCTTTGTCCTTTTAGGGGAAAAAAAAATGTTCTCTGGATGCCTAAATCGTCTATGCGGCATCTGCTCTATAATTTAGGGCTTAATTGTTCTGACTGTTCACAATTATTTGGTCCTTTTGAGAGTTTGTATCAGGTAGTCTTCAAGGCTTATGCCAGGAGCATTGTCCTTACTGAACAATGACATCTGAGACCCACACTCCAGGTCTGCAGAATGAGGGTCTGTGCCATCTGCTGTCTGCCATTTGTTGCTGGTATATATTCATTTGCAAGTCTACTTTCTGAGTACAGATTGGGAGTTAGAAGACCTCAAAGAGAAACATTATGAAGCAGATAAATAAGCACATATCCCCGAGGATGCCGCGGCGAAGGACCAAAGGGTGCAGTTTCTTCTGCTTCCTAAATTTTCTCAAGTGAGCTCTGTTAGAAACCACCCAGGCCACTTGTGATTTTTCCAGAATAAAGAATTTGTATCTGTGGAAATCTTGGCACTTACAGTGGGAACAGCCGCAGTGAGGCACCAGAACTAATGTTTGGAGGAACTTATAAACTCTTCTGTCCTGAGCAGGCTTCGAGAAAGTTATTCTTCTTTCAGACTGAGATTGCTTAAAGGCGAGCTGTGAAGAGCCTGGGGGGAGATGGCCGCCAGCACCCTTACAGCACAGAGCTGCTCTGCTCGCTGTTGCTGGCGGCATCTTTTGCAGATGGATCGTCTGACAGTTCTAAACAACGCAAATAATACCAGAGGAACACAAGCAGCCTTTGAAGCAGGACTTACCAACCTTTATGTTCTCCTTTAGCACTTCCGCCACTGCCACACCTGCCTCCGTAGTTGCTCATTTGTCTTTTGTTACTTATGCTCTGTTCCCAGTCGATAGATGGATGAAAAGGTTAGTGAATGAATGGACAGGTGCCCTAAAGTGCATTCTTCCCTTTCCACCTAAACCAGGACATCCCCCCAGCCCCAACTCACCATTCCTCTGTATAAGCACCTTGTTTCTTCAAATGCTGTTCCCAAAGCAATAATCAAACTTCAGTGTCTGATTGCGGATGCCGACAAGTACATGCTGATAGGAGCCTGATTTAGCTGTCTTCTGAGAGGCCTTGCCAGAGCCTGACAAATACAGAGGCAGATGTTCGTAGACAACCATTGGACTGAGCTTGGGGTCCCCAAAGGGGTCCCCAAAGGAGGAGTTAGAGGAAGGACTGAAGGAGCTGAAGGGGTTTGCAATCCCATAGGAAGAACAATAATATTAACCAACCAGAACTCCCAGAGCTCCCAGGGACGAAACCACCAACCAAGGAGTACAAATGCCTCTAGCTGCATATTTAGCAGAGGATGGCCTAGTCAGTCATCAGTGAGAAGAGAGGCCTTTGGTTCTGTGAAGGCCTGATGCCCCAGTGTAGGGGAATTCAAGGGCAGGGAGGTGGGAGTGGGTAGGTGGGAGGGGGGGGAACACCCTCCTAGAAGCAGAGAAGTGGGAATAGGTTAGAGGGTTTTGGGGGGAACTGGGAATGGGGATAACATTTGAAATGTAAATAAAGAAAATATCCAATAAAAAATTAAAACAAAAACCTTCAGTGACTAAAAGGAATATTCAGAAAACTTAATGACTATGCAGATTTATCTTCTTATTCCTAAATAAAGACTGTAGTTTGACAAACCATCTATAAATACAGGAATGTAAATGGTAATATCACACACACACACACACACACACACACACACACACACACACACACGAGGGGGTGGTGCAGAGGTTCAAAGCTTATCCTCAGGCGATTCTTCCAGGTAAAATGCTATGTAAGCAGTTTTGCTTTTTATGGTTTGTTGCTCCTATATCATCATCTTCAATTTTTTTTAATTGTCATTTGCCTTAGTTAGGATTTCTATTGCTATAAAGAGACATCATGACCATGACAACTGCTATAAAGGAAAACACTTAACTGGAGCTGGCTTATAGTTTCAGAGGTTTAGTTCATTTTCATCATGACAGGAATTACGGAGGCACAGAGGCAGACATGGTGCTAGAGAGGTAGCTGAGAGTTCTGAATCTCTATCCACAGGCAGCAGGAAGAGAATGACACACTGTGCATGGCTTGAGCATCTGAGACCTCAAAGTCCACTCCTGGTAACATACTACCTCCAACACAGCCACACTTACTGATTAAGACCACACCACTTAATAATGTTATTCCCTATGGACCTATGGAGGCCATTTTTTTAATCCAAACCACCATGTTCTGTTCCCTGAATTCCATAAGCTTTTAGCCATATCGTAATGCAGACTGCATTTACTCCAACTTCAGAAATCACCATAGTCTATAATAGTCTCAAACTTGTTTTAAAGTCCAAAGTCTCTTCCAAAACTTATGGCAATCTCTGAATCCCTGTAAAATCAAAATGAAAACTCTGATCACATACTTTAAACATATAATAGCACAGAATATACAGTACAAAAAGAAGGAAAGGGAAAATAATGAGGAAATACTGGACCAAAGCAAAAGCAAAAGCAAAACCAAACTGGGAAAACTCCAAACTCTGCATCTCTATTTCTGATATCAAAACTCACTCTATATCTCCAACTCCTCTCTGCTTTGTTGACTACAACATACTTCTTTCTCTAAGAGTGCTTGCGTTCCATTAGCAATTCTCAGCAGGCATCCCAGAGCTCTGACATCCCCAATATTTGGGGGTGTCCAAGTCAATCCAGTCCTTCACAGCTTCACAAAGTGGCCTCTCTAGGCCTCCATGCACTGGCATTCCTCACACATGGCTTGCCTCAGTGATTTTCCTTATTTGTAGAGGGAGATTCCATAGCTCTTTCTTGTATACTTGACTCTAAAACCAGAACCATGTGGTCTAAGTTGACAAGTTCGGTTGTTGACTAGGGCTAAAACATGACCTCCCTGTTCAAATATATTTATTTTTAGGGTTTTTTAAATTTTATTTTGATTTTTATTAGATATTTTCTTAATTTACACTTCAAATGCTATCCCAAAAGTTCCCTATACCCTCCCCTCGCCCTGCTCCCCTACCCACCCACTCCCACTTCTTGGCCCTGGTGTTCCCCTGTATTGGGGCATATAAAGTTTCATGATAAAAGTCTTAGAAAGATCAGAAATTCAAGGCCCATACCTAAACATAATAAAAGCAATATATAGAAAACCAGTAGCCAACATCAAACTAAATGGAGAGAAACTCAAATACATTTTCTGCTTTCAATAGTTTCGTTCACTGCCTAAGCTTGGTTGTCCTGGAACTTGCTCATGGACTTGAACTCAGAGAACCACTAGCCTCTACCTTCTAAGTGCTACACCTAAGCTTTTCTTTAATTCCTTTTCACAAGTTGGAAACTTTGCTGGGTGTGGTCTTGCCTTGAGATCATAACTACCTTTATTCCATTTAGCATCAGGCTTTTCTTTTCTTTTCTTTCCTGTTCTTTTCTTTTCTTTTTTTTTGCTTTGCTTTGCTTTCTTTTCGTTTCTAAGTTTTCTTTTTTATTCACTTTACATCCTGATCATAGCCCCCCTCCCTTCTCTCTTCCCAGTCCTACCCTTGCATATCCCTGCCCCTTCCTGTCCTCAGAGAAGGTAAGACTCCCCCCTTGGGTACCACTCCACCCAGCAAGTCTAGGCATCCTATCTAACTGAGGCCCAATCAGGCAGTCCAAGTAGACTTAGGGGACCCACATGAAGACCAAGTTGTACATTTGCTACAAACGTGTAGGGAGTCTAGGTCTAGCTCTTGCATGCTCTCTAGTTGGTGGCCCAGGTTCTATGCAACCCCATGGTCCCAGTTTGGTTGACTCAGTGGCCATGTCGTGATGCCCTTTGACTCCTCTGACTTGCTTACTTCTTATCACCCACTTCTTCACAAGATTCCAGGGGCTCCACCTGACGGTTGACTCTGGAATTCTGCATCTGCCTCTGTCTGCTACTTCATGAAGCCTCTCAGGAAACAGTTATGCTCGGTTCCTGTGTGCAAGCTTAGCAGAATATCATTGATAATGTCAGGGGTTGGCTCTCACATGGGATGGGTTAAAGGGCATAGATAGCTCCACTGTACTTCTTGGTGCCCTTTTCAAGTACATTTTGTAACTTTCCTTGCTTGTCGCTTGTCTTGCTCCTTTTCACTGTAGATCTGCACAAGCATAGCCACCGATAACCACATGACAGAGTCCACACCAGGCTGTTTTGAAATCTCCTCTGAAAATGCAAATAAACCAAAATTCTTCTATTTATCCTCAGGTAAATCTTTCTTTTCTTTTTTTCTTTTTCTTGTTTTTCTCTTTTTCTTTTTCTTTTTCTTTCTCTTTCTCTTTCTATTTCCCCTTCTCTCTCTCTTTCTTTCTCCTGCTTTCTTTCTTTCTTTCTTTCTTTCTTTTTTTCTTTCTTTCTTTTTCTTTTTGACAAAGGCAAAAAGCATCTACACTCTTTACCAAAATAGCAGAGAAATAGTTTCTAGGCCACATACTAAAATTCTTCTCCTCTGAAACCTCTTGGGCCAGACCCATCCCACCTTCCCCGGCCCACCCCCAGTTCAAATCACCCTCAGCACCACTATCTTTCAGGCACCTGCTAGTAAAGGAAATATTTAACTGGAGCTGGCTGACTTACAGGTCAGAGGTTTAGTACATTATCATCACAGCAGGAAGCATGGAAGCATACAGGAAAACATGGTGCTGGAGAGGTACCTGAGAGTTCTACATTTGGATCCAGAGGTAGTAGGAAGAGAATGACACACTGGGCCTGGCTTGAGCATCTGAGACTTCAAAGCTTGCCCCCAGTAACATACTTCCTCCGGCAAGGCCACACCTCCTAAGTCTGTGTGTGTGTGTGTGTATGTGTGTGTGTATGTGTGTGTATGTGTGTAATAATAGAGAAGCATATGGTAGAGAGATAGAGATCAATGATAGATAGGCAGAGAGACAGATGATAGGTATAAAGCATATTATAATGCAAAGATGCAACATTATTAATTGCCATTATTGAAATAGGAATTATTCATATAACATACCATTGCATACTTTTTACAATGGTTATAATTTAACAGACTAATCGTATCAAATGTTCACAATCATCTAGAAACCAAAATGCTATTTCATCAATAAAAGATATAAACTATAAATGATGAGACACAAATAATTTTGTTGATTGAAACAGACAGGTAATAAAGAAAGCAGAATTTAAGAGTGCATTTTCATAAATTTTAGAAAAAGAAGTCCAAAGTGTCCTGATAAAATTTGTTTAGTTGTCTTCTGAGAGTGGGAGATGACACAGAAGGAGGGAGGCTTCATTTAAGGGGACTCCAAGAGTTATTTAGGAGTGATAATCTATTCATTATCTTTATTGTCACAAATACTTCACTTACTTATGATATATGTGACAAAATTTATCAAAATATATACTTTATATGAAAATTACTCAATGTCAACTGTAGTTCAGGAGCAGTTTACATTGATAATTATAAAGGAGTTAGTCTCAAAGAAGAGTGAAATAAAATTAAGGATAAATAATGTCAAAAACTCCAAGGTTAATGCAAAAATGTAAATATTGACACAGTATAGTATCTGACTCCCTGGTGACAGTTCTCACAGTTATAGAAATACAAATATTAAACTCTGGTTCAACTCAACAGACATGACTTCATCAAAACTGGAGGATAAAGGAGAAATATACTAGGGTTAAAGGGCTAGCATAGAAGGGAATCATTTATCCTTATATGCCACCCCCATGGGACATAGTAGAACAGATCAAGATTTCAAACCCAAGAAAGCAGGAGCATGTAAATTGCTTCAGAATGTGGAGGCAAACCAAAGAAATGCCTAAAGAGGTTGAAAGTGTGTATTTGTTGGCAGTGAGAATGATGAACAGGAGCAAGAAAGCACTGTGTTATAGGTTGTATGTATAAAAGAAACTACACGGGAAGCCCTGCATCCACACACATAACTAATGGTGCCCTCTTATTAATGGCTTCACAAACAGTTGCTGGAAGGTAATGTTCCATGAACACTTCATATTTATGTAGATCTCAGACTTTATGACAAGATGACTAATATGCCCTGTAAGTTAGAGAAAATCAGTTGCTCTAAATAACATTTAAAATGTTGTCTTACCCTGAGCCATTGACTGATGTGTTAAGGGCAATCAAACTGACACAGCTCTCTCATCTTCCAGAGATGTCTGCATACAATCCAGTGTGGGCTTCTCCTTTCCTCTTAGAAGCCTTGTTTACACTGAAAATGAAATTCTGCCTTCTGTCTCCAGAGGGAAGAGGTGGGTGAACATATGCCCCTTAAGGTACCAAGCCTTACAATTCCATCCTCATTAGCTATGGTGCTAAGGAAAACATCTGCATGCCACAGAGTTATCTTGTGGGAAAGTGGGCAAACAAAAAACACTGCACTATAGATCTTCACTGCCTGTCATCAGCTCATTGTTTGAAGGCTTTGGTCTCCAGATTGGTGCTATAGTGAGGTAATGCAACCCTCTTAAGTGGGATGTAATTGGAGCTTCTCCAGTTATTGACCATGTGACCATGAAGGGAACAGGGGAATTCTTAGTCCCTCCTTTCCCTGATTTTACTTTCAGACCAAAAGCTGAGGCAGCTTGTACTTCCAGAATGCTAGAGTACATCATTGCATCACAGGTCTGAACAATGCTTCATGGACTCAAACTCTACATAGAAACCTTTTTCCTCATCAAGTGGTTGTCTCAGGTACTCAGTAGAATGCAAAAAAGATGGCTGATACATATGAGGAAGGCGTAAATATCAGCACTTCCATGTTTATAGAGATAGAAATTAGACTACACTAGACTAACTTGCTTTAAGTTTTTATCTTATTGTATTATTGAATGATATTTTATTCTTTATAGTAATTGGATTTTATTCATGAGAATTTTATACTCATACAATAAAACATGATTATATTTACCACCCTTTTGCCCCTCTTCAATTTCTCTAACAGGGACTTCTCCCACTTTCATGTCTTGTTTTCTTGTTTTTATTTTTTATAATACACGAAGAGAAATTTGTGTTGTCCATACTTTTATGGGTGTGGGCCATCCACTGAACCATGGGAAATCTACCAGTGGCCCCACATCAGAATTAAAAAAAAAAAAAAATAGAAGTTTCTCCCTTCTTTGGCAGCCATCAATGACCAACAGCTCCTCCATAGGAGATAAAACCTAGAAAGTGCCTGGAATTTTCTCTGGCTTGATCTCACACAGGTCTTTTTCAAGTCACTACAACTGGTGTGAGAAGACAGCCATGTCATATCCAGAAGGCAGCATTTCAGTGTTCCTCCACATCCTCATCTCTCACCTTCATTCAGCCTCTCCGGCCATGCTCCCTGCGGTAAGCTAATTCCTTTTGGCTTACCAGTAAAATAACATGGAAGACCCTCTATAATTTGTGAATGCCCTGTATTCTAAATAGTAACTAGGAAGATTTAAATTAAAATGAAATCGCATATAACTTGTATCTGACATATGGACAGATTTGGGGATAAACAGTTGTCTTAGTCAGGGTTTCTATTCCTGCACAAACATCATGACCAAGAAGCAAGTTGGGGAGGAAAGGGTTTATTCAGCTTACACTTCCATACAGCTGTTCATCACCAAAGGAAATCAGGACTGGAACTCAAGCAGGTCAGAAAGCAGGAGCTGATGCAGGAGCCATGGAGGGATGTTCTTTACTGGCTTGCTTCTCCTGGCTTGTTCAGCCTGCTCTCTGATAGAATCCAAGACTACCAGCCTAGAGATGGTCCCACCCACAAGGGGCCTTTCCCCCTTGATCACTAATTGAGAAAATACCCCACAGCTAGATCTCATGGAGGTACTTCCCCAACTGAAGCTTCTTTCTCTGTGATAACCCCAGGTTTGTCAATTTGACACAAAACTAGCCAGTACAACAGTCATACAGTACTATGTTGCTGATGATGTAAGAGAACAATAACCCTGCTTTCTACCATCTTATTCATTCTTTTTTATCTTATAAAGTAGTTTTATAATATTAAAATATGTACACTCTATGATTTCTGTCTTTGGAAGATACTATAACACAATTTCTGAGGCAATAGGAACTTATTTTTAAAACTTTCTGGAGGATTGGGAAGCCAAAGGACAAGGTTCTAGTAGGTTCACTAAAGTAAAAAGACTCCCACCAGTCCTTGCATTCAAGTGGCACCTTGAATGACATCTCACCTGATAAGAGCTACAAAAATGCCTAGCTGATTTTCCACAAACCTCTGTAAGGTTATTAATCCCAGTCATAACAAAGAGCCATGACTCCTTGGCATGCCTTAACTAGGCTAAGTCAAAGAATGTGATTGACATAATTCCAAAATGGCTCCTGAGTCACTGCCACCATGTGTACAGCTTGTGTAGCTCCATCCCCTAGGAAAAGGATGACACAGTGATTGGGAATGATTTTATGCCTACAATTATGAAATACAGTAAAAGATGAAATCGTATTTTGTTTAAGATGTAATCACATTCTATCACCTACAGATTTTTGAGATCACACAAAAAAAGGAATTTTAATCAGTTAGCAAACTGGTCATAGAAACCAGCTCTGATAAACTGATTTTAGAAAAGGAAATTGTCTTTTTTTCTAAATAAAAAACAGAAAATAGTATAAATCACACACACAGGCTTCAGGCTTCCCAGAACTTAGTCATAAGACTGGCATACTGTCAATCCTCAATTTGTATCTGCCAAGACAAGTATATACATGATGTCTTCAATGACAGCAGTTGTTACTGTAGTGATTTCTTTAAATTTGAAAATTTTCTCCCTTCTAAAGAGAGACTATGGCTGGTGAGCTGCATATTGAATCCTGCTGTAAGTCTAGAGTTTCAGCTTGTGTGAGTTGTCATCCAGGCTTGGGTGGCATTTTTGGTAATGCATCTCCCTTTGAGAAGTCACTCACCTGGTGGTAACCCTTCATTCATATTCCTGTATGGAACCCTAACAAATGTATTGGTTCACCAAGTAGGCAGGGATGGGACGTCACTGGTTCCCTCTGTGAACCCCATGGGTGCTTGCTCCTATCTGCATCAGGAAAGGGCACACAACTGTAGTTAACCATCCAAATCATTACGGCCATCCATCTGCCAGTTGTAGGGAAAGAACAATGCTGATTTGTTCTTTGTTCAATGTCTGTCATCACTGTGAGAATCCAGGAGAAGTAGGACAGAGTGGGAAGAAGCTAATCACTATGATTTGGTTATTCAATGACTAGAGAGTGAACTGAGAGCCTGGTGCGTACTAAAAATGGTTCCATCTTTTGAGTGGGACCTTGTGTATTACTGCCTGAGAGAACTCTTTCACTGACCGTTATGTTTATTGGCTAACCTAGGATTTCTCAGAGTTTTTATCGGCTAACAAAAAGAAAGTACAGGTTCTTCAGAAATTGCAGCCTGCAGAAAGCGAACTTCTCTGAGCATTTCTTTAGGAAATGACAGAATTACAAGATGTGGAGATTAAAGTCTGTGAAGAGCCATCTTTGGTTTGTGATGACAGCTACATTCTTGCCAGAGTATCTAAAACATTTTCTAAAAAGAACCTCTTGGTAAAATACAGTGCAAAGACTACCAGAAAGGGGATGTGTTCCCTTGTGGGGTGCTCATTAGATGCTTATAGGTCAGTGATGGTTGCCAGCTTAGCACTCATTCTCTCTATTTAGTAATAAATCTTTGCTATAAAACAGCAATTCAGCAGCTAATGAATCTTCACAATCACAGACTGATGAGAGAGAGAACCCATAACCTGACAATGAGATATGTGAGTGTGTAACTGAGAAGCACACATCTTTTCTATAATAAAAGGACATATTGTGATGTCATCCACATATGCCCTTGACCTTTCTCCCATTTCTTGTCCCAGGATGCAAACGGGAATTCTATGGGAACAGGAATGTCCACTGAGCATGAACATGGCAGGCTCACACCACACTGGTGCAAGTAGGGGATTCAGGGAAGAACTTGGCAATGAATGGCATCTTAGAACACCCACATCATCTGGAGTAGCTATCTCTGTATTTATTATTTCGACCTGAGAAGAAATTAGCTCTCTGTTTGTATCTAGCCATACGATAGTTCTCTTGTTAATAAGGTCAAATGAATGTAGAACCAAAACACCTGGGTTCTTTAAAAATAAAAGAGCTTATGTTTATGTCTAGACAACCCTTAATATACAGATATTTCAAAACATTTTCCTACATGTAATAAATATAATCTTGCATGTCAATTTGAAAACTAGTAGTACTACAACAATAAAGATGTGAGAGAGAAAGTGAATTGTGATGGTTGGTCTGAACTCTCAATTTGATGGATTTAGAGTCACTATGGAAAGAAAATCTCTGGGCGTGTCTGTGAGATGCTGGCTAGATTGGGTTAATTAAAACAGAAAGATCCATCCTAAAGTGTGAATGGTATGTATCCTCCCATGTTCTGGAGTCCCAAGTTGCATAAAAGAAACAAAGGAATGGACAAGTGTTCATCATTCTCTGCTTCTTGACTCTGAACATCTGATGACCAGCCACCTCATGCTCCTGCTATCATAACCCCTGGCCATGGTGAACAGTATCCATTATGGAACCCCAAGCCAGAATAAACCTGTTTTTTTCTCTGAAGTTGCTTTTGCCAATTATTTTGTTGCATCAAGGACAAGAGTCATGAATACCAGAATGAATGAATGGATGAATGAATGAATGAATGAATGAACTCAGTCCTTCTCAAACTTCCTTGTAAATTAGCAGTTTTAAAAGTACAAAAAACAGTCACTATGATGCGTGATTAATGTGTCACATAATACCTGTTTGGAAATTTTAATTTAATTTTATTTTTATTTTAATAAAAGCTTTTGCAATCACTGGTTCTTTTTTCTAATGTACACAATTAATGAGATCAAATTATAAACCTGATTATTACAGGAACAAATTAGTTTCATCTTGCTACTGTTTCACCCATGAGTCTATTCATCAAAAAGTATTTAACAGTGACCTAATAGATTCCAAGCTTTCCACTAACCTCTGAGGATATGAAGACAATTTAATACCATTCTTGGATCTCTGTTAGCTTCAGGTTAAAATGTTGCAAACAATTATTCAGAGTCTAATGTTCCTAAGATTCTCTGTTACTACAATTTAAAGACAATTTCAAACCACCAGAGTCCATAGTCATTCTTCCAAAGTATCCGCAGTAGCCTGTGCACTGGCAGGCTACAGGGGGAGCTGGACAATCAGCTCCATCACTCAGTATAACAGAATTGAAAATCTTAAGGAAGCTGCACATGAACATGAGGGCCTTTAGTCCCAGCAATCACAGATCTCTGAGTTCCAGTCCAGCCTCCAGAGTGAGCTCCAGGACAGCCAAGGCTACATAGAGAAACCTATATCAAAACAAAACAAAACAAAACAAAACAAAACAAAACAAAACAAAAGAAAACAAAATTTTTTTTAAAAGAAAAGGAACAAGATAGAAAATTTTGAAGATAAACTTGAGCTTAAATATTTATAAACAGACTTGTTTCTCTGATTTAAAATTGACCTAAAACAATGCTTATAATGATAGTAAAATAGAAAGGAGAGAGAGGAACGAAGGAAGAAAAGAAAGAAAGGAGAAAGGGAGAAGGAAAGGAAGCAGGAGTAGGAAAAAAGAGGGAGACACATTATACATACAGAGAGAGAAAGAGAGAGGGGGAGAGAGAAACAGGGAGAGAGAGAGCAATATTAATTCATTGGAAATAGCAAAATCACATATAAATAGTATTTGGTTGCTGTTCTGGCTATTTTTGTGTGTCAACTTGACACAAACTGGAGTTATCACAGAGAAAGGAGTTTCACTTGAGGAAATCCCTCCATGAGATCCACTGTAAGGCATTTTCTCAATTAGTGATCAAGGATGGGAGGGCCCATTGTGTTTGGTGCCATCCCTGGGCTGGTAGTCTTGGATTCTATAAGAAAGCAAGCTGAGCAAGCCAGGGGAAGCAAGCCAGTAAGGAACATCCCTCCAAGTCCTCTGCATCAGCTCCTGCCTTCACCCTCCATGTTTTTTACCCTGTTTGAGTTCCTGTCCTGATTTCCTGAAGTGTAAGCTGAATAAATACAAACACTGACTAAGACAGTTGCTAATAAATATTACTCAGTGAAAATACTTTTTAAATTGGAAAAACTCAATATATGCTACCTTTATAAAATACATTTATCATACATAATATGTACATATATCTCTAAGTAAAATAATTCACCACTACATCAAATTCTAGAATGCTTTCCCTTTTAATGATTTTCATATTTTCTAAATGATAAAGTTAATTTGTGGCTTTGGTGGTTCATAAGTGACTATATTGCTTTAAAAAAAATGTACCATAATAATTATAATTCCAGAATCTGAGGGTTTTATGCACAGATAGATTTTCCATATTCTCTCTAGGAGCCAATAAGAATTTCTGACACTGAGACTAGAACAAAGGAACCACATTGTGACACTCAGCTAGATCCTATAAAGTCTTAGGGCTCGCTGGATTCATGCTCAGAGAGCTCGCTTACCTAATGCTTTGATAAGAAAGATGCCTGGGATGCTTCAATCCCATTTGGGAAGGAGAACAAAGAAATCACTGAAGGAGCGGGGAGGGAGGGAGGAAACTGGGTGGGAGAGAAGAGGGGGAGAGGAAATGGGGAGCAGGATCAGGTATAGGGGAAGTCAGAAGTGAAGCCCTGAGAGAATGAATGGAAACAGGGAACCTGGGGTGGGGGGAGCGGAAGAACCCTCCAGAATGTTCCAGAGATCTGGGAGTGAGAGACTCTCAGGACCCAAAGGGAAAGACCATAGATGAAATGCCAAACAGTGGGGAGAGGAAACTTGTAAAGTCCAACTCCAGTAGAAAGACAGGGAGGGCACCAGGTGTGGGGATGGGCTGCCATCTCACAGTCAAGGACTCTGACTCAGAATTGTACCTGTCCAAAAGAACTTCAGGGACAAAAAAGAAGAGACAGAGAGAGGAAGTCCAGTGACAGGCCCAAATTGGGATCCATCTCAAGGGGAGCCTCCAAGGATGACACTATTATTGATGCTATGGTATGCTTACAGACAGGAGCCTAGCATGGATGCCCTCTGAGAGGCCCAACAAGCAACTGAAAGAGTCAGATGCAGATACTTACACCCAACAAATGGACAGAAAGAAGCTGGGAACCCTTGTGGTTGAATTAGGGAAAGGCTGGAAGAAATTGAGGAGGAGGGCAACCTCATACAAAGACCAGCAGTCTCATCTAACCTGAGTCCCTGAGATCTCTCAGACACTGAGCCACCAACCAGGCAGCAAAGACTACCTGGTCTAAGGCCTTGGACAAATATACAGCAGAGGACTGCCTAGTCTGGCCTAAGTGGGAAAAGAAGCACCTAACCCCTAAGAGAATTGTGACCCCAGAGAGTGGGGAGGTCTGGATGGGTGAAGTGGGGGTGGGACATCCTCTTAGAGGGAGGAGGAGGACTGGGATGAGGAACTGTTGGAGGGCATACCAGGAGGGGGATAATGACTGGACTATAAAAAGAGATTAACAATAATTAAAAAATAACGAAAAAGGTAGTGAAAAGGAAAAAAAGAAAGATCCCTGGGACTTTAGGGAGTACAGTCAAGTGATATAAATGAGGACTTCCAGTCAGGCAAAAGATTTAAGAGTTTGTATATATTACCGCTTCCATTTTCATTTTGAAAATTCAAGGTTAGCTCTGACCTGTTTTGGAAAAAAATTTTGCTTGTGTTTGCAGTGCTCCTGTGTGTGTGTGTGTGTGTGTGTGTGTGTGTGTGTGTGTGTGTGTGTTCGCAAATGTCAAGGCCAGAATTTGACATTGGATGTCTTCCTCAATTGCTTTCCACCTTATTATTTGGGACAAGGTCTCTTACTGAGTCCAATGCTTGCCATTTGTGCTGGTCAGCTAGGCCCTGGGACCTGCTCGCCTACATCCTCTAGTTCTACTGAGAGTGCATCACCATGTCTGCTTCGTGGTGGGTTCTGGAGATCTGAACTCAGGTCTTCCTGGCTGCACAGCAAACCTGTTATCTACAGAGTCTCCTCCACAGCCTCCAACCTTTGTATGACTGACTTCTGCCTGCCACCATCCGAGTGAACAACCTCCACTTTCAGGCAATTGTCCCACTTCCTTCTTGGTATTATTCTAAGTTGTTATGAGACATCGTGCACAACTGAGGGTCATAGAGACTGTGCGTGTGAGCACCAGCTGCACATGGAGTGGACAGGATACACTGCAGCTTTAACCAACTCGGATGAGGGCTCAGATATAGGGAATGAAAGTCGTTCCGCACACAGACGTTACAGAAGTTAGAGACTTGGACATCACTTCATAGGTTTGCAGGCCAGGACTATAAACCGATGCTAAATCCCTTATGAGCTGAAGCAGCTGCAAACTCCCAGCTTTGAATTTCTGTGCCAGGCCTAGGGAGACAGTGGCGATAAGCTCCCTGAAATTCCATTTGTTTTATTCATCATCTAGGGCCAAGGGTGGTGGTGTGGAGGGAATCGTCTCNTTCCTGTCTGATTTCTCTGATCTCACCCACTCCTTTTAGGGAATTAACTTCTTCCTGTAGCTAAGTGTTTTTCCAGAGAGGTCACGGTGATAATGGAGTAGGCTGCTTCCTTTTTGTCAAGATTTTATCACACACTGCAGATGGCTTAGCATCCCTGGCTTCTCGTTCACTATGTTCCAGAAGCATTCTCTCATCCCACGATGGGAAAAGGAAAATCAACTGCTAAGTCTGGGTCTGAGGGGGATCAAATATGCCCAATTCATGTCTCTATCTGCTAATTCTGCTAGATCCCAGTCCTAGAGAGCCTTGGGGCATTGAGGAGGTATCTCAAGCTCTGGGCAATTCCTCCAGGAATACAGAAGGTGGGAGGCTTGGTGAAGTGTTTTCACAGCAAAGCCAAAGAAACATGCATCTGACCTTAAGGGGGAAATTTCTTAGAAGATGGAAGGAAGCCCTGGGTCATCTGTAAAATGCAAGTCAGTGAGTGGTTCATCTGCTTCCACCATGAGGTCGATGATCAAAGTATATTTCAGATAGTTTAGGGACAATATGTAAGAGTCAGGTGCTAAAACGGGGTTCCATGGAAGAGGTCAGAGTTAGAGCATGGTGTGGAGGCAGGGCACAGAAGAAGTTGGGTTTGGTAGAGATACCAGCAATGCTTGCATGTGTAAGGATGGTAGCCAATGCAGAAAAGAGTGAACCCCTCTGCACAACGCAAGGCTCTGCAGAAAATTTTCCAGAGAAAGTGATTCACCTAAAAGGAATAAATGTTTGTGTCTCCCTTGCCTACAGATGTGTATGTATATGTATGTATGTATGTATGTATGTATGTATGTATGTATGTATGTGTGTGTGTGTATATATATACACACACACACATACACACATGCACATATATATATACATATACACATACATATACAAATATACATATGTAAAAGAATCTTTGTGTCTAGAATGTCATTTTATGTCTCGATTCAATTAAAAGAGATGTTATATTGAAAAATAAAAAGGGTATTTTTCTTTTTGGAAAAATAAGAAGCAGGCCTCTTAAACATAGATTAAGCTCAAGAGTTCATATATTGTCTTTCCAGTATGCTCAGTAAGGGAACGTGATTGAGGAAAAAGCACAACTTTAAAGAATATGATGAGGTTTTGAGCTCTTTCAGCAATTTCATTTTCTATAATGAAATGAGATCATAAATCCCTGCTCATGTCTGAATATTCCAAAGTAACTCATAAGAATAAGAAAAGCTGACAGTCATTGAGAGGGAGAAAAAAAAAAGACAAAGATAGAAAAAAACTGAATTGGTCCTATACTTCATTTACCCATTCGATCTAAACTGGTGTTATTGTGGTGGAGAAATTCTCTGCAGGGGAAAAAAACTTCATGTGAATAAAAAACTGTCATTTGTCGTGCACTAAATACAAGTGTGGAAAATTAATGGTCCTCCCTCCCTTCTGTCTGTCAGTCGTGAAAACATAATAGCAACTGCCACTCATCACACTGGGAAAACAAACCCCATCACAAATGAGACCCAGGCTGCAGCACTAGAGGAGAACACAATATTAAAATGTAGGCCCGCCCCCAGAGTCCATAGATTATATCATGATGAAAGGTACAAACAGGAAAAAAAGCTGTCTAGAAATGATCATGTTCATCATAACTCCATCAATGCAACAGTATGGTATGCTCACTCATTAGCTAACTCAACATAATGTATAATTAGGGAAAAACACAAAAACAGTGCAAGAGACTTTAAACAATGTTGTATAGACTTAGAATATAGAAGATCATGAGAGTTCTATCAATCATTAATTACCAACTAGCATGTAAACTAGAAAATCATTCACAACAGCACCTACAAATATATCCACCCCCCCTAAAACAACAACAACAACAACAACAACAAAAACTTTAAAATACACAATCCTCTGGTACCAATTTTTTTTCCAGAAATTTCAACTGAGGAAACAAATTGTTGGGTTGTTATTCATGGATCATTGAGAGTCTTAACTGTACTATTTTATACACACAGTATACATAAACAGCCGTGTGTGTGTGTGTGTGTGTGTGTGTGTGTGTGTGTGTTCCTCAACTTATGGGGATGTTACATTCCAATGAACTCATTAACAGTTGCAAGCGTCCTAAGTCAAATGCATTGGGTGGCCTGGACCTGCTGAATGTAACTCAGCAGCTGAGTACATCATAGAGCACCAGCTGTTTACCTTCATGCTTTCGTGATTTGCAGGGGCCTGTGGCTTACTGTCAGCACCAAGTATCATGCTATGGAACACAGGCCATGAAAAAATATAAACATTCCAAATTCAAGCTGGTTCCTCCCGAACCCCTATAGCTTTTACTTGACCATAAAGTTGAGAATGTAGTAAATAAACGTACAGCAAATTCTGTATACGTATAGAGAAAATTATGTCTCAATAATCTTGTAAATTTATAAGGAAGAAATTGTTATGGGGCTCAAAGATAATAAACTATGAAAAAAATGTTGCAGTTTGTATAAAGTTAACAATATGCAATAGCTATTCTGTTTAGAATACATATGTGAACATATGGGTGAAACAGAGTCGGCTTGCATTTGTTGAGGACAAAGCAATTCAAATTCCTTTTTCTTTCTCCGATGAAGCACCTGCCTTGCACACTCTTTGGAAATGGAGATTTACTGAGAGAGAGAGAGCGGGAATGGATAACAACAAGGAAATAGTGTCCTCCAGACACAACAGCACTGATGCAGCAAATTCACAGAGACTGGCAGTGTGCGCAGGACCTACACAGTGCTGAGACAGATGCGGCCCCAACAGTGAGAAGAGAAGTGGCTACAAGCCTCATCCCTAACCCAGAAGCCATCTCCAATTGACAACTGCTCACAAAGGAAAATTTAATTTTCTTCCATGGAATCTCACTGGACATGCAAACCACAATTAATGACAGACCTCATGAGTAACAATAGATAGCCAACACAAAGTGAGCTCTGTGGTACGGAATTGGATGGATGGATGGATGGATGGATGGATGGATGGGTGGGTGGGTGGATGGATGGATAGATGGATGGGTGGATGGATGGATGGGTGGATGGATGGATGGGTGGATGGATGGGTGGATGGATGGGTGGATGGATGGATGGATGGATGGATGGATGGATGGATGGATGGACGGACAGACGGACGGATGGATGGATGGACAGACGGACGGACGGGTGGATGGATGGATGGATGGATGGATGGATGGATGGATGGATGAATGGATGGATGGAGAAGCCAGGAGGAAATGAGAGGAGATGAGGGAGGAAAAGTCATGACCAGAATATGTGGTATGAAAAATTATATATAATAAAAAGAGAAAAAAATGGAGAATTCTTTTTTTTTCTTGCTTTGGAAACTTTTATTTAATAAGAGAGTGTCTGATCAAAAGGCTTTGGGGTATTATATTCAAGCAGCGACCCAAGAAGTGCTTTCTCAGGTTCAGGCAAGGGGTGAAACAGAGGTCATTAGACTTGTGGTCCTGGTGGACCTTCACACTGCCACAGCTGCAAGTTGGTTCCTTCAGTCTGCATTCTCTACCACAATGGACTGAACCCTCAAATCAATAGCTGAAAAAAATCTTTCCTTCTGTAAAGTGGCTTCCTGTCAGGTATACAGTCATTGCTCCGAGAATAGTCATTAACTCACCAATGTCTTCCTTGCTCTGTCCAGGATCCTCTAGAACTCTGCTCATTTAGCAGTAGAAATGGAGAATTCTTACAAACCACTCAAGTAATGATAGACCCAAGTTCAAAGAACTCAGTTGCCAAGAGCGGAGTTGAGATGAGAATGAGAGCTAGACCATCAGAAAGAAACTCTTACTCTGCCTCTGTGAACCTTTGTCTGTGCTTGGGGTCTTTGGTTTTACTGTAGCCTGCGCACTGTGACATCCATCCCCCTAAGGCCAGCTGAGGAGGATAATATGTTAGTGGCCAATGACCAAAGACCCTTGTTTAGAGCGTGCTGGCTTTTCCAGCCTGTGTTGGACAGATAGAGATAAGCATCTCCCAGAGTCCCAAGATTAGAAAGAGGGTGTAACCCATGCAAGAGTGAAATTTGATGACAAGAAAACACAAAGTAGAAGAAGTTTCCCAAGGAAGGTCAGATGCTTCGTCCAATGCCATGAGTGCAGCAGCTGCTACCATGGGGGAAAACCGTAGGATTTAAAAAGAGAGCTACTTTAAAGCAGAGTTTGCCACACAGTCTGGGCCCTGACAAAGGTTCTCAGAAGTCGAGTCAAAGAGATTCTGACCCCGGGCTCAACTCGATTCCTCAAAACTGAACTCTCTGAATTTGGGTCTGTCATTACTTAAACTGTCAGGAATGAAGGTCTATTTCTTGAAACCACAGCATAGCGGCTCTGCACAGACTGGTAGATGCATCTCAGGAAGGTGTCTCCTTCTGAGAAAATAAACGGAATAGGCTCAAACTGTACTTCAGCAAAAACCCTTCCCCATGATGTCTGTGAGAAATTGTGTTCCAGCCACATTATGACCACTACTTATTCCAGTGCCTACTAGGAGCTGAAAGAAACATAAGCCGGCCTGCCCTGGGGCAAGGGTGTGTGTGTGTGTGTGTGTGTGTGTGTGTGTGTGTATGCTCTGCGGCTGGTCACTGAGGGAGTCGAGTCAGGCATCCTTCTGCANAGAGTCCATGAATGGTATATTATATATTTTTTCAACAAATACTGAGTGATATATATATTACCTTGTTCTTTGATTCTGTCATCTGAATATTGTCACAATCAAACAATGCCTTCTCTTTAACTACAACAATAGTGGTCCATGTGACTGCTGGTACTGTCCCCTGGGGGACTGGCTTCTCTATAACTCCCTCAAATTTAACTTCTATGCAAACCAGACTAGACCTGCTATAGTTAAAATCCACTGATGCTTCACTCCTACTCCTATGCCTCAGTGACTTTCCATTGGCTGCAGTCTAAGTCCTGTCCCGATGGAGTTCTGACTCATCCCTGTCATCTATTCTGTGATTTCCTTCTTGCCTTAGATCATCCTCTGATTGAACCTTGCTAAAATAATGGAACACTCTTCCCCTTTCTCGTCTTGCCTACCTTCTGCTTCCCCTTCAGCTGTTACCTTTGACACCATTTCTTCGGGGAATGTCCCTTGGTGCTATAAGATTTGTCCTCATCCTTTGCTATAGTGTAAGGGATTGCAAGTTTGAGAAATGTTTGTTGCTCACCTATCTATCCCTAGGATTTCATGTTGTGCTCAGGGCTGTTTTTTCAACTGGATGAATGAGTGGGTAGATGAAACAGATGAAAAATTACAATCTTCAATCCACGTGGAGTTATTTGAGATACAGGATGCTGTAAGGAGGGCAGGTGACAAATTACGTTAATACAAGTACAACTAAATTGTTAATCAACATAACAAGAGAGCTCGAATGGCAAGCATAGAGTAAAAGCAAGAGAAGTCTGTGGACCGGATACAAGGGGACACCCAAGGAAGGGTGAGTGAGGTATTGGAGAGAGGTTCATGGCTTACTTCCATAGCCTCTTGGAGATGATACCGCCCCCCTCCCCTCCCCAGGCATGTGGAGCTCACTCACTGGGCTGTCGTGTGCCTCTCCCAAGCAAGGACACGACCCCCGCCGCCCGCTCAGCTTTTCCTTAAGCAGTTTATTCAGGAACCTTGAATCATCTTCTGACTACTCTTCTCGTAACTAACTAACTAACTAGCTAACTACCGACCTAACTCTGACTAACTGCCCCTGACTAACTCTGACCTAACTCTACTTAACTAACCCTGACTCACTCACTCTGACTAACTGACCCTGACTAACTGACTCTAACAGAACACAGGGAAAGCCAGCCCACAGGCTAAACAGTCCTAGGCCAACCTATCCCAGTAAGCCACGTGGAGACAGCAGATAGGTCCACATGTACGGAAGCAAGCCAGATCATCAGCCTTAGCCAAATAAGGACTTGTATCCCTGAGAGCACTTGCTACTGGGGCTAGCGGAAGGCGGAAGCCAGCACCATCTTAAAGGTGCGACACTGCACAGCTCTCCACACTGGGCTGTGGAGAACAGAGAGAGGCTGAGTAATAGAGAGGCACTGAGGGTTTTAATCCATAAATTACATATTCAGCTTTGCTTTTGAGGTATTATGGAAGCCAATTGGGAAAAAGAAAAAAAAAAAAAAAAAAAAAAAAAAAAAACCAGAAACTAGAAAATTAGGAGACTACATCCAAAGTGAGTGATGTCCCTCTAAACAAAAGCAAACAAACAAAATAAAAAACAAACAAACAAAGAAAAACAGGAAAAGGGTGGGGGAATTAACAGATTCAAACAGCTGTGTTGAAAACACACACACACACACACACACACACACACACAGCAGCAGCAGCATGCTCAAATGATGCCTGAAGTTTGCTTGCACGGGCACTAAGACCTGCGTTGTAAAAAGCCTTACAAACATCAGGAAAGATAGAGTGGTTCCTGCATTCTATGGATTTGTTTGGATCAGGGAACAAGGGAAACAAATGATAACTTCAGCCGAATGAAAAGAGTTTGAGTATGGGCAAGGAACTCGGATGGTTGGTTCTGTGATTCTGTTTTGAGAAGATGTCCCCTCAGCCTTTGTTCCAATTCCTTCCTGATCTTACTTCCTGAAGACTGCTCTCCTGTGAAGCTCTGTGGCTTTGTCAGCATGATGGGAGATAGGACATGGGCTGACGATCTCACTTCCTTCGGGTGGTATGCTTTTCACACTTAACTACAGCAACACAGCCATCGCGGTGCCTCTGGGTAAGGAAGGAGACACCTTCTCCTGTCCCTTCAAAAAAGTTTACTTCATCAGTCTCCAAATGGTAGGGAGCATATTCAGCACCTTCTCTAACAATTTTCTTTTTCTGAAGCTTTCAGCAAATGATTTCTGACGGGAAACACTGGTTGAGGATGCAAAGTCAAAAATCTGCCCGAAGCTTCTGACACTTGTTTGGAAAATTATCTCAGAAGTTTACACAGTGATACTGGAGCCCAGAGTGTCAAAGGACTGCTCACGCTCCTCTCCCCCTCTGTCCTCCGGATCCAGCCTTAAAAAAGAAAATAGAAAAGTGTCTTGCGGCCAGAACAGGAGGTAATGACAGTTTGTAAGCCCTGGATTGAAAGAGGCTGAGAGGAGGGGCCCACCAGTTGCTGGAGCCCTCCAGGATGTCACAGGATCCCTGCAAAGTGAGACGCTGAGCCTGAGAGCTTGCATGTACAAACCTGCCTGACAGCCAAGGTCTTGTTCCTTTCAAAGCAATCTCCCCTGAGCACTCCAAGACAGGCCGGCTTAGGCGAGCTCAATCCAATTTAATGGATGATTTGACAATGGAAAATTGAGGGGAGAGGGATATGATACACGCCAGATACCAGCCCCGTGACGCTCAAAGGGTGACGGCTGCCATTCATTCACCAAGTGGGATGTGGCGGAAAGAGTCCATGCACGGTGTGGGGCAAATTCAATCAGAGCTTCTGGGAAGAAGTAAGGTCCATCTCTCCTCTGCCCTTCTTGGTGACACCTAGCAGTCAGCCCATCTTTGTCTGGTTTGGCACACTTCTTCCAGGACCTGTTTTATCCCAGGCAGGAGAGACGATACAGGTATTTAGGAATCTCCCTTCTCACCTGTCTTGGTTGATGGTGTCTCTGTGCCTGGCCTGCTTCTGTTCACACTTTAAGTACAATTGCTCTATTTCCCCATTGATTAACACCTTAGTCTCATCGGTAAAAATCCATCCCTTGCTTGGCAACCTTGGGACTTTTATTCCCATGAAGCATTCACATAGAAGTCTCTTTGGGGCATAATACAGCTCAGAGACTCAGGCCCTTCCTGATCTTAAAGCAGGGGAATGTAAACCACAGTAAAAGAATGTACATCATAGACTTTCAGTACGGGAGAGCAAAGTGATCAGAGCCCACGCTTGTAATTAGGCTGTGCCTTCTCAAACATCAACAACAAACTTCATACCCATGAGTTAAGCAGAGAAGCCCTAGCAATTGATAGAGAAGTCTACCAAATCACATTATCATACTTTAATTGTTCATTATTTGGTGCAAATGACCAATTCTAAATTTTCTATGTCATATTATGAATGGTTATAGCAATTTGAGTTTCAAACACCTGTTTTTACAAGATGCACTGTGTTTTCAGCACACTTTACAGTCTTTCCATTAAAGTTTTTAAGATTTAATTTGTTATTTTTTATAATACTTAGAAAATATGTGTACTTGAAGCTAATCATTTCGTCTGATGTTGCATTTTGATTAACTTCATAAAAAATGGTTATATTGCAGAAATATATCCAGTATTTGATGTGACTATGCAATTATATATATATACATATATACATATATGTGTATATATATACATACACACACACACACACACACACACACACACACATATATATATATATATATATAGAGAGAGAGAGAGAGAGAGAGAGGTTTCAAAGAATATAACCTTTTCATATAGAAAAACATGAAATAAACTTGAAGATGTCCTGGATATCTGAACATTTTAGACAGCTGTTTGTAGTATGCTATGATTTACTTTTAAAAGTGTGTGTGTGTGTATGTGTGTGTGTGTGTATTTGTGACAGGTGTGTGTGTGTGTGTGTGTGTGTGTGTGTGTGTGTGTGTGATATACACATATAATAGATTTTTTTTTCAGGGAAGCTAGTGAAACTTCTGAAATCACTTTGTCAGTTGCTTCTTTGTTTATGGAAGCTTCTCTAGGGTTTGTGGCTCCGTTTCACACCCATCTTTTCTTTCTATAGCTTTAGGTGTGTTTTCCAATCTTTGTTCACTGCTTTTCAGTAGGACACATCTGCTAAGTCTTAGCTCCAGGAAATGAAATGCTCTGGCAGCTGAGAAGTGTCCCTTCCAACGTCTCAAGGGCCAGAGTCACACAGGCAAGCTCTCTCACAACACTCTTCAAAACTTGCAGAGATTCTTCGAGGCAATAACGCAGACACCATAAGGTGCTGAAAGATGTTTGGCTGTTTACCCTGAGAGTCCTGATCTCACTCAGTTTGCTCATTATTATGAGTCCTAGAGACAACAAGTTGAGGGGTGGGGAAGCTTATGCTGCCTTAGGTATCTGAAGGACAGTGACCTGCTATCATCTGCTTTTGCTGAAAATGTAAAGGATTGTATTATTTTCTCTCAGCTAAAATCACACTTTACTCTGACAGTTCTCTACTGATAGGCAGAGGCATGGAAAATGTGACCTCTACAAGTTACAGAGGCAGACAGGCAAACCAGCAGGAAAAAAAACCATTGAACAAACTGAGTTCTTGAGGAAGGCACAAAATTGATCAGAAATACCTGTGCTACTAATTTCCCACACTATAGCCCTTTCCCTGCCTAGAGATGAGGCAGCTCAAGACTCCTAACTAGTAAGAGCTTCATGGCAGCTATCTATAGAACATGGGAAGAAAGAGAGCCCAGTGCAGAAATGACAGGACAGAGCAAGCCTGAAAACTGTACTTAACTACATGTGTTAGTATTTTTATGGTTTTGTTGAATAGTTTCAGAGATACACTGTCCCAACAAGGACCAAACTGTTCCTAACACTATTAAAATCACACATTTATTCAGGGTAAGGTATCTAATAGAGACTTTTAGGTATAAACTCTTGCCCACCATAGTGGTATACTTGGTAGGGTGATTTATAGGAGCATACAACTAGGAGCAGAGCAGAACACAGCCTGCAACAAGATTGGCACTTCTGGAATGACTGCCAGGTTAATGTACATGCTATAGAACAGGTAACTCGTTCTTTTTTATTATTATTGTTCTTTTTATTAGATATTTTCTTCATTTACATTACAAATGCTATCCCAAAAGTCCCCTATACCCTCCCCCTGCCCTGTTTCCCTACCGACTCACTCCCACTTCTTGGCCCTGGCATTCCCCCATACTGGGGCATATAAAGTTTGCTAGACCAAGGGGTCTCTCTTCCCAATGATGGCTGACAAGGCCATCTTCTGCTACATATGCAGCTAGAGATACAAGCTCTGGGGGTACTGGTTAGTTCCACCTATAGGGTTGCAGACCCCTTTAGCTCTTGGGTAATTTCTCTAGCTCCTATATTGGGGGCCCTGTGTTCCATCCTATAGATGACTGTAAGCATCCACTTCTGTATTTGCCAGGCAGTGGTAAAGCCTCACAGGAGACAGCTATATCATGGTCCTTTCAGAAAAATCTTGCTGGAGTATGCAATAGTGTCTGCGTTTGGTGACTGATTACGGGATGGGCCTCAGGTAGGGCACTCTCTAGATTGTTCAACCTTTCATCTTAGCTCCAAACTTTGTCTCTGCAATTCCTTCCATGGATATTTTATTCCCTATTCTAGGGAAGAATGAAATATCCATGCATTGGTCTTCCTTCTTGATTTTCTTGTGTTTTGAGAGTTATATCTTGGGTTTTCTAGGTTTCTGGGCTAATATCCACTTATCAGTGAGTGCATATCAAGTGACTTCTTTTGTTATTGGGTTACCTCACTCAGGATGATATCCTCCAGATACATCTATTTGTCCAAGAATTTCATAAATTCATTGTTTTTAATAGCTGAGTAGTACTCCATTGTGTAAATGTACCACATTTTCTGTATCCATCCCTCTGTTGAGGGACATCTGGGTTCTTTCTAGCTTCTGGATATTATAAATCTGGCTGCTATGAACATAGTGGAGCATATGTCCTTATTACCAGTTGGAACATCTTCTGGGTATATGCCCAGGATAGGTATTGCTGGATCTAGCAGTAGTACTATGTCCAGTTGTCTGATGAACCACCAGACTGATTTCCAGAGTGGTTGTACCAGCTTGCAATCCCACTAGCAATGGAGGAGTGGGTAACTCATTCTTTTAAGCAGAATTTTCCTTCCCAAGTATAATGGCCACAATATCACTTGATTATACATCCAAGCAGAAGTGTTAGCCCTCAAAACAAAAATTGGAAATAAAACATGTAAGCTTACTGCATTTTTGGAAGATGCTATGATTGAATAAAATCTGTCAGTGGTTACTGATCATGTGGTGTCCACAGTAAAATTGTTTATGCAATTGTCATATTCAACTGGAAGTCCCAGGAGGAGGTATGGGAAGTAAAGCTGAATGAGGAATACAATAAATTGTGTTTATGCCTGAGTAGTAACTGTGTCTCAATCCTACCAGGCAAATTAGACACAACACAGAACATGATGTAGAGCAAAGTCTGCTGAAAGGAGTGAAGGATTGGTCATGTAACCAACAGGTCCCACCCATCATGGACTTAAAGCAAAAAAACCCCAAAGATAAACAGGGAGAAGCTTAAAATAGACCTTACTGATATGTGGTGATTCAAAAGAACCAAAGGACTAGGAAAAGGTTACAACATCTAACTGCAGCAAGAGAATCTAATCTTTGCAATGTGACTGGATCATACGGGTCCTGACATCAGCAATGTAGCCATCCATTTATGGATTCAGGACCTGCTGCTGATGTTGCTGTTGTGGTGTGATAGAACTAGGATGTAGAGTCTAGATGAGAAGCACGTCACTGGAGACATGTTTTGTTATTGTTGTTGTTACTGTTGCTGTTGCTGCTGCTGCTGCTGCTACTGCTGCTGCTGGTGGTTTTTTTAAGGTTGTGCTCATGTCCTTTCCCTAAATTAGCTTATCTCGGATTTCTGTCCACCAAGAAGTGAGCATCTTGGCTCACCACACACTCACTGCCCAACAATTGTGATGTTCTACCTCACTTTAGGCCAAGGATAACAGAACCAGTTCCTAAAAGACTGAGACCTTCAAAACCATAAGCCAAAGTAGGCTGCTTCTCTGATCTATTTCATCATAGCGATGGATTGAACAAATATCTTGATGCAAAAAATGGGGAAAATGGAAAGTACAATATCTATTGGGTTTGGCCATGAGCATCCAATCTCATTTTCTTACTGGCATTCTATATGGAGGACAGCGCATTCCATCTTAGCACTTGAACATTCGAAGTACAGGAATACCACTATAGGATGTGATCATTATACAAGCCAAGGCCAGGAGGATACCTGCCTTAAGGTTCAATTCTCTTTAAAGTTGAAAGCTGAGAGGGTCAGTTAAGAAGTAACAACACTGAAGGTAACAGATCTGAGCACATAAAATTAACTCCCTTAATCAAAGTCAAGCTAAGTGCTGTGGTGAGCCTTCGTTTCCCAGTGGCTGTGTGTGAGATCTATTTCTCAATCTGGGAAAACCCATGACCCTTCTCAGATACAAGCCATGCTCCTCCTATGGTCCAGAGCTCCAGTCTTTAAAAACACTCATGTCTTCTGAAGTCTGTGGTTCTATAGCAAGTAGGGAAAGAGAAAATGAAGAAGTCTTATACAGCGAGCCTCCAAACGGCATGCATTTTCTTGGACCACCCATTGCCAAGGACTTGGCTATATGTCTCTCACCTATATGCAGAGGGACTGAAAAATGCAGTATCTGACTGAGGAAGAATTTCCCATCAAATCCTATGCTGTGAAGAAGTATATGGCTCTCTGGTAGTATTTTCTAACTCCCCCACACAGGCCAAATCTAAACAACTCAATAAGACAAGACACTGGTGGTCATAAGAGCTCAGTTGCCAGCTCTGCAAACAGCCTGAATGCAAATCACACATCTGGAATAGCCATCCATCCCTGCTGGAGGCATGACCCAGTTAATTAAAGTACCAAGATATGAATGAACACAGGGAAACTGATCAATGAGACAGGAAATCCTAGCGTGAAACCTAGGATCCTTTTTTTTTTTCCTTTCCTATCTCTTTCTCTTATCTAAAGAAGAGATTCCTAGCACAAAACTCAGTCCAAATGTGAATTAATATCACCAATACAAAAAAATTTCACTGGACTTGTTCTAAATTCAGTGATGAAGGCAGCACACAATTATTTTCGATTGGACCAATGAGAGCATGCGGGGAAGTCTCTGAAGACTGTCTGCTCAGTGCCAGTTGTTAATGAATCCCATTTGTCTTTCTTGATTAAGTCTGCTATTACCCCCGTTTAGTCCTGTCACCAGCCCTTTAGCAAGGATTTTCATATCACTGTTTGGATGAGAAATTAGCCTACGTGAGCAGCACTCATCCATCAGAAGGCCGTTTATTTAATACAGTTTACAGTTTATGAGTTCAAAAACTGTAGCCTCATACATAGGAGATGGATCACTGTCCCAGGCAGACAATGAGGGGCTTCAGCTCACTTGACAGGCATGCAGAAAAGACTGACTGTGAGATCTGCCCTTAAAGGTAGTCCAAAGTACCACCAGCCCTTGGTATGGTGTCAGGAGGCTTCCATCTCTGATTAGGGAGTCCCCTTTGGTTTAAGTAAGTGCTTCAATTTAGGGGCTTAACCACACCTCCTTCTGACACTGTGCTCTGAAGATACAAAATGAAATTTTAGAACAGACTTGGTCTTTGTGCTGGAAAATCATTTTTTCTCGTGCAGCCCATCTTAAACCAGCTCACGTAGAATATTTATCTGATGCTTTAAATCATAAAGAGCCAAGATGTCCTTGCAAACTTTACTTTTGCAAAGAGCAGTAGAGTTTCCATTGAATAGCAGCACACAAGTCAGTATCAGAGAAGAGAACAGAGCATTCTCTGCATTGGCTGTCACGCATAAAGAATATGTACTTCCTGATATATATA